>SJYC01008892.1:0-27648 GCA_006408675.1 Madoqua kirkii
TTTTTTTTTCCCCTCTCCTACACATGAGCAAAAAAATGTAGTGGTAAACTTAGTCTGTTTTCAATGAGGACGTACAATTCTTTCTTTAAATTTTGTTAAAGTTAAAAAGATGATTATTTGTGGACTTGAATGTTATGACTTAAATCCTTACTTGTTCCTTGCTTTTTGTATAAATGGGTATGAACTTGCCTCTGTACCTCTTGAACACACAGGAAGCCTGAGTGGGGTTATTAGAAAGCTGATATTCACAGATCTGTGACTCAGATCTGACCACTGGAATGTTATGGAATTGAAGCATGTCATTTTATCACTGAGTGGGTAAAGAGCCAGCGTGTCTCCCCACGCATTCTATCCCTCTTCCTTACAGCTGGAGATGAGAGATCTAAGACAGCAGAGCAACAGAATAGAAGAAATAATGCCCCTGCTGCTGCTGCTAAGTCACTTCAGTCGTGTCCGATTCTGTGTGACCCATAGACGGCAGCCCACCAGGCTCCCCCGTCCCTGGGATCCTCCAGGCAAGAACACTGCAGTGGGTTGCCATTTCCTTCTCCAATGCATGAAAGTGAAAAGTGAAAGCGAAGTCATTCAGTCGTGTCCGACTCTTAGTGACCCAATGGACTGCAGCCCACCAGGCTCCTCCGTCCATGGGATTTTCCAGGCAAGAGTACTGGAGCGGGGTGCCATTGCCCCCACAAAAAATCAAAAGGGAGCTGCCCAGAGACTGATGGGAACTTCCCTGGTGGTCCAGTGTCTAAGATTCATCACTACCAGTACAAGGGGACTGGGTTCAATCCCTGGTCAGAGAACTAGATCCGATATGCCACAACTAAAAGACAGTGTGTGCCAGCAGCTAAAAGATCCTGCGGTACAAAATAAAACTGCAGGGGCTGCAACTAAGACCGAGTGCAGCCAAATGAATACATAAATAATTCTTAAAAAATCTGAAACGAGTGGGGGGGAGGTTTTATTATGTTTACCCATAGAATTGGTGGTTTCTTTGTTACAGCTGCTAATGAGAGCTACCCTGATGAACAGAATGCCATCTTTTAGAAGATGTTATCTGCATATTCTAGGAGGTCTGATTGTGTTTCAGAAAACGTAATGAATGCCAAATCTTTCTTAGTTTCTTTATCTCTATTGATTCCATGAACCTTTTTATCTGAAAAACTGAAACGATAGTGATTTGAATGCAGCATTTACAACAGACAAGACAGGGACCTTTTAACAAATATAATTAAAAGGGAAACAAAGCAAAACCAAAAATTGAACAGTCTCCATCAGTTGGTAGAACAGACCTTGAGCTCTGCTAGCCAGCTAGCCATGCCCTTCCTTCTCTCCCCTGTGAAGTCTTCAGGAAAATTCCCTATGTCTCATTAACAAGACTGTATTCATGTATGTCTCTAACATTAGGAAAACAGAAATGATGACAAGGATGAAGATAATTGATCACAATGATGACTGACTATACCAGTTTACTGAGTGTTCACTTACTGTGTATTAAGCATTCCATACATACTTTATCATTTAATTATTTTAGATGTCCTATATGAAACATAGTATCCTCATTATAAAGATGTGGAAACTGAGGCTTAAAGAAATAAAGCTAATAAACGTAGGAAGCCCAGTCAACTCCAAACTTATGCTCTTAGCTATACCTTAAGAGAAAGCAATTAGATAATCTAAATAAGTCAGTCTCATCAAGCAAACTCATCCTTAATGTAATTCTGTACTCTACTCTAATTGCCCTCATACTAAAATCCAAACAGCATATATAATGATTTAAAGATCTTTCACGAGCTGACCCAGCCTATACTCCTATAGCCTTTCCTCTCAGTTTCTCTAAACATAAGCGTTAAGAATATTTTACATGTGTGACTGTCTGACAGACATAGAGTAGAATGGGGTTTGGGACCGACTCACCTGTAAAAAGTGAGAAATTTGGTAAGAATCTAGTATAGTGCTTGAAATTCAAGTGCTGGTATGTCCTTCTACCAAGGACACCTGCTGTGGGGAAATAAAGAAAGCATGATTTCCCTCTGGGTAATTTTTCTACCTGGTTTTGTCTACCTTTTGTTTCATCCTGAGCCCTACTTTGTATAGTCCTTAACCATGTATCAGATCATGGCCATCCATGAATTCCAAGTTATACATGTCCGATTAGTCTTTGATTTAGTCTCTTGATTAAAAAGAAAAATATGATTAGCATTATTTACCGCAGCTAGGACATGAAAGTTACCTAAATGTCCATCAGCAGAGGAATGGGTAAAGATGTGGTACATGTATACAATGGAATATTACTCAGCCATAAAAAGTGACAAAATTGGGTCATTTGTAGACACATGGATAGACCTAGAAATTGTCATACAGAGTGAAGTCAGAAAAAAAAACACAAATATTACATATTAATACATATATGGGGTAATATAATAGAAAAATGGCATAGATGATCTTCTTTGCAAAACAGAAATAGGGACACAAACGCAGAGAAGAAGCATATGGATATCAAGGGGAAGGTGACTGGGAGGAATTGGGAGATTGGCATTGACACGTGTACATTATTGATACTATGCATACAATAGATAACTAATGAGAACATACTATACGGCACAAGGAACTCTGTTTAACGCACAGTGGTAACCTGAACCGGAAGGAAATCCAAAAGGGAAGAGAGATGAGCTGACGTAGCTGACTCATTTTGCTGTACAATAGAAACTAGCATGACATTGTTAAGCAACTGTACTCTAATAAAAATTATGTTTTTATAAAAGGAAATATGGGGCTTTCCTCATGGTCCACTGGTTAAGAATCCACCTGGCAATACAAGGGACATTGGTTCAATCCCTGGTCTGAGAAGACTGCACATTCCATGAGGCACCTAAGGCGTGGGCCACAGCTACTGAGCCTGCACCCTGGAGTGCTGTCGCTCTGCAGCCAGAGACGTTACTGCGATGAGAAGTCCGTACACTGCAGAGAAGAGAGCTCCCACTTGCCACAGCTAGAGAGAGCCAGCACGCAACAGCGCAGACCCAGCACAGGGACAGATAAGTAAAGGTGCAAACAAACACATTTTAAAATGAGAGAATATGAATAGTGCAATACATTAGAAAGTATAAAAGACAAGGACGACATACTAGCATTTTAAAGCATGAGAATTACTAAAGGAAAAGCAGATAATTTCAATGGATTAGTTACTCTAGATGATACTGGCCAAGTAATTAAAGATTCCACTCCTCTCCCCAAAGGCACTACTGCAAGATACATTTTTTGTTCTAGGTCTAGAATTCTTCTAAGTAGCTTACAATTACCAAGATAATTAAAATTTTATAGACTAGGAAAGATGAATACCTCATCAACTCATTCTATAAAGTAGGAGTGAAATGAACAGCTAATCCCAATAAAGAAAAAAGTTATAGAGCAGGAATATTGATATATTTAGAAATAGATAAGCTACTACCAGAGAGAACCCAATAATGATTTAGAAGCTAACATATTAAAGGCATACAAAACTCAGAGCACTGAAAAATTCAAGGAGAAAAATCATACAAATATTTCAATAAATGAAAAAATGTTTTATAAAATTAAGTAGCCATTTCTTACTTAAAAAAATTAAAATAGCAAGAGAGAACAAATCCTTTGAACTCAAGGAGATCTCTCACACACATGCACACACTTACACATGCACAGAAATATACATGCACACACAACTTTTTCAAAAGCTAACACTAAAGCCATTTCCATTAAAATCTGAATAGGAAGGAGATGCTCACTGATATTATTATGTGAATAAAAATAGAGATCAGAACAAAAGCAAAACTTTATTTTTATAGAATATATAATAATAAATATTGAGAAAACAAGATAGCAAATTAAAAAAATAATTAGTAGAGAAACTATTTAAAGTAGATGGATATAAGGTACAATTCCAAAATAACATCTGTCTATGCTAGCAAGAATCAGATATAAGTAGTAATAGGGAACATGTTCTCAAAAGGCAAAATTATAACTATGCAGAAATTAATTTAATAAGAAAGTTGGCACCATTAAGAAAGACATTTTAAATCTTATTGAAAGACAGAAAACAAGGTCTGTACGTAAATAATGTCATGTTTCATTCTTAGATGCAATGGCAAAATAATACAAATGGCAACCCATCTAAAAAGTAACTAATTTCATAATATATAATCTCATAGAATATTAACTTCTTTGAACTGAATAAACTAATAGCTCATCTATAAGAATAAAATTTAAGATACGATATATTGACACATTTCTACTTATTCCTCGAAACAAAAATGAAAGTTAAGATATTTTTAAAATTTGAATACACAAAGATAAAGATAAATAGGAAGGCTGATAATGCACAAAAGGTCTCCTTTGTAGAAATTAAAATGTAAGAAAATATATCAAATAGGGAGGAAAAAAAAGGTAGAAGAATATGGTATTAAGCTCAGAATCAGGCTTCTCAGACATCATAGACCTGATTAAAGAAGTCAAATAGCACTGTTAAAATTAATGAAAATATTGAAATAAGTATGGCTAGATCTCAAAATCATTCTATACAGATATACTGATGAGTCCTGTGTACCATGATTTGCCATGAACCTTGTCTCTGCTTTATGAGTTTATGGCACGTTAACTGGACTGCAGAAAGAGTAACCAGCTCATCCTGGTGTGCCTGGGACTTTCATTTTTGCACTAAAAATAACACAGCCCTAGAAACACCCCAGTCCCAGATGAACTGGATCACTGCTTACTCTATCTTCAAAGGATATTTCGTAGGACCTGAGGCTTTGAGTAATGGGGCACAGAACGAGGGTTACGCCATCTGGGTTCTTCTACGGCATACATGAGTCTTGCTTTGGAACTTGGGTGTAAAATACTTTTGATTTCTTTGGAGTTTTACATAACCACAAAATTTATGAGCCGAGAAGAACCTGAGAGATTTTTGTCATAGAAGGACATTCTGTAATCAAGATCAGCAAGGATGTTGAGTTGGACAAAGCTGGCACTGTAGCTGAGTCTATGTCTTTACATCACACTGACCCATCTCCTCATGGCAGCATGAACACAGGTTAATTTCTAGCCACTCTCAACTTCATCTTGTACCTCATGATTACCGTGCCTCCCTGCCTCTGCAGTGTTTGTGTATTTTCTCCTTTGCTGAAAGTGTTCCGACTCCACGGACAGAAATGTATTATTATCCTTCTAGAGATCCAATTTCAAAAACAGAGATCATGGCATCCAGTCCCATCACTTCAGGGCAAATAGCTAGGGAAACAATGGAAACAGTGACAGACTTTATTTTCTTGGGTTCCAAAATCAATGCAGATGGTGACTATAGCCACAAAATTAAAAGACACTTGCTCCTTGGAAGAAAAACTATGACAAATCTAGGCTGTGTATTAAAAATCAGAGATCTTATTTTGTTAGTTAATGTCAGCCTAGTCAAAGCTATGGTTTTTTGAGCAGTCATGCATGAATATGAGAGTTGGACAGTAAAGAAGGTTGAACGCTGAAGAATTGGTGCTTCTGAACTGTAGTGTTGGAGAAGATTCTTGAGAGCCCCTTGGACTGAAAGGAGATCAAATCAGTCAATCCTAAAGGAAATCAATCCTGAATATTCATTAGAAGGACTGATGCTGAAGCTCCAAAACTTTGGCCACCTGATGCTAAGAGCTGACTCACTAGAAAAGACCCTGATGCTGGGAAAGATTGAAGGCAGGGAGAGAAGGGGATGGCGGAGTATGAGATGGTTGGATGCTATTACTGACTCAATGGACATGAGTTTGAGCAAGCTGGGAGATGGTGAAGGACAGGAAAAGCTGGCATGCTGTCGTCCATGGGGTTGCAAAGAGTTGGACAAGATGAGTGACTGAACAATAACCACCACCTAATGCAAAGGGTACCACCTCTGGGAATCCTTCCCAGGCAGAGTAAGGACCTCCCCCTCCTGGGCTCACACATGTTGTAAACCTCTCTTCCAGTGCCTCTCACATCGTAATGTGGCTCTTTCTCTCTTTCCACCAGCTGGGAACCTTGAGGACTCTGGAGTCAGATCTTCTTCGTCCAAAGCCAACTCTTCCAGGTACCAGTCTTTAGACTTTCAGAAGCTAATGAAAGTCTTACTGAATTTTAGTCCCCTTGTATATAAAATGTTGTTGTTGTTTGTTGTTGTTTAGTAGCTCAGTCATGTTCAACACTTTGTGACCTCATGGACTGTAGCCTGCCAGGCTCCTCTGTCCATGGGATTTTTCCAGGCAAGAATATTGGAGTGTGTTGCCATTTCCTTCTCCAGGGAGTCTTCCCAACTTAGGGATCAAATTTGAGTCTCCTGCATTGACAGGCAGATTCTTCACCACTGAGACACAGGGGGAAGCCCCATGTAAAATGTGGTGTTCATCCAAGACAGGGCTTAGGAATAAGCCTTGCTTCTGGTGCTGCTGCTAAGTCACTTCAGTCGTGTTCGGCTCTGTGTGACCCCTTAGACAGCAGCCCACCAGGCTCCCCCATCCCTGGGATTCTCCAGGCAAGAACACTGGAGTGGGTTGCCATTTCCTTCTCCAGTGCATGAAAGTGAAAAGTGAAAGTGAAGTCACTCAGTGGTGTCCGACCCCATGGACTGCAGCCTACCAGGCTCCTCCAGCCATGGGATTTTCCAGGCAGGAGTACTGGAGTGGGGTGCCATTGCCTTCTCCTAGGAATAAGCCTTACGCAGAGTAAATTTTATACCAGGGTGGCTGTTATTATTATCTCTATCCTCAAAGCCCAACTCAGTGCCTTGCTGGTGATCAGTGACAATATGCTGAATGAAACTCACAATAGCAAAGGCACATTTTCACTAGAGAAGAGAGAAAGGGCCAAGCCAGGCCACACACAGCTAAAGCCATCAACCACATATATCAAAACAGGGCTGGCACCTGTGCAGCCAACATACTCCCTGTCACAATGGTAACTGTGCATTACCTTGGCATCTATAAAAATTGAAGTAGCTCTTAACTGGCTTTCCGAAGAGCCCTATGAATATCTGACTCCCACCTTGACTTTACGTTGGAGTCAACCAGCATCCCAGAATGATGTGAGTAGTAGCATTGGACCATACAACCAAAAGCATCTTTATTATGTCTCAAACTCTATTTACAGCCCTGAGATGTAACACAATACTATAAGAGAGGCCGATATACAAGGAAATGAAGGAGGCTGTCGAATTTTTTTAAAATTAAGATTGGGAAGATGTAAAGTAGCCTTCAACATATACTGTGAAGCCATAGCCTGAGAGATAGGAAAAGTCCACTAAAGATCTACAAAAGTCAGATGTAACTCAAGACTAGAGAGTTTTTTAAAATAGGAGAAAGCCATCAGATGTGGCAAATGAAGCTGCAAGGTTAGAAGATGAAGACAAATACAGGGCAATTGAATTTAGTGACCTTGACAAGAGCAGCTTTATGCAGTGGTTTGGATGAAATCCCAATTGCAAAGGTTGAAGAATCAAGACAGGAAATTAGTGACAGAATATATAAATGAATTTTTCAAGTACTGGTGTAGGAAAAACAACAGTCAGAAGAAATAGGGTGGAAGCTGGAGATATATGAGAAGCAAATGAGTTTCCTGATTTTCTTTTTTTTAAGAATGAGAAATTCTACATTATGTTTAAAAATGTTATCAATGCCTGTTTGTGAAAGTACTATTTTTGTTTTAGCTAAAAAAGAGTGGTCCACTGAGTGACTAAATCCCTGAGAAAGTGCACAGGAAAAATTTGGAGTCGGAAGGGTTTGGCCATTGATAAGAGGCAGGACAATGAATAAATTTTAACAGAAGAGTAAAGAAAGAGAAAACATGTTGAAGAGGTGTATTTTTAGGTTTGTCGTTGGGAGAATAGGAGAGTTTTTCATTTGAAGTCTTCTCTTTTCTCAATGAATTATAAAGCAAGAGAGTTAAAGTTTGAAAGCCTAGAATAAGCTTATTAACCAACTGTGGTAAGACTATTAGACAAGGTTGGATCATTTTGTATAAATTAAACTACTCTGGCTTAAAAGTTGTTTCCTCTCCCCCACCCCAGCAGTACTCTGCCCCCTTGGGTGTGGAAAAGTTATACTGGACAGTTGGATTCAACCATATGGAACTTTTACATTGGAGAACTAAAAAGGAACAAGCAATTTGTCTTTAAAAATATATGATTATAATGATAGATTTTAGGATATAACTAAGTTAAACCAAGATTAAAAATGGGAAGAGGAATCTTTGTTCTATTGAGAAATAGCAATAGCAACAGGTTGGCAATCTTATCAAACCTATAGATGGACTGGCCTGATCTCAGACAGCTTATCAAACAACAAATACCTGGAGTTCAAACATTTGAATTTTTAAGCAAGAGGATCAACGCAGTGAGGAGAAGAGCAAGGAGGAACACTCTGGAGGACAGACCGTTGCTGGGTGGCAGATATAATGCAACAGCATGCAGCATAAGGATAGTCTATGTGAGGAAGAATTGAACTGTTATAGATGCCATCTTTACACTTATCTTTTCGCATAAAAATACACGTTCAAGTCCTAGCATGTCAATGAATACAGGTATCTAGCATTGCTTCTTAATGGGTTCATAAGACCCAACCTGCATTAAAGCTCTACTGGTAGATCCTATTCTGACTCCACACTGGTAAATTACAGCTAGAATTGTAAGGATCTTCCTTGTATATTCACACTGGAAGATGATCTCAGGTAGGTAGTATTTCTGGGCACGTCCGAGTTCCCTCAGGGATCATCAGAACACTCGTTTGTATGGCCATAGAGCCTCTGAAGGAAGGGAACATAAATAAAATGTCACAGGTTTCAGGAGACACCATCTGCTCCAAGGGCGACCTGGGAACAGACCCCTTGCATTTTTGTAGTTTAAGATTCCATCCCAGTTTTATACCATGAAGTCATTATGGATGCTTTAGAGTAACTAGTTTGTAATTTTCACTCCTTAAATAATTCCACTTAAAACCTACTGTGGAATCAAGATGCTCAATTACTTCTCGATTTTAATGCACCTTCATCTGAAAACTTCCACACTCTAGGCACTGGTTGGGTGTAAACCCACATTTCCAATGCCCTGTGAAAAAAAATGAGCTACCATTAAACAGCTGATCCCAGATCCTGAGGATTTTTAAATGCAGCCTATGTCGCTTTTGGAAGCAATTAAGTCTGTAGATTTGCATTAAATTGAAATACCGTAACTGTCTTATGAGCCGTGGCTTTTTTTAGAGGCGTAATTAAATCTTGTAGATAAACAGAAAATATGTACGCAGGTGTACATACACTTAAATATCATGAGGTGAGGGGGATGGAGATGTGCCTTATCTCAATGTTAGTACTAGGTGACTGTGAAGCTTTTATTACTTCAGATAACTAGTAAGAAACTTTATTTTTAGCAAGGACCCCACCATCCCATGACTTCTCTGAGTCACTTTCTGAGGTACATATGAATAGCTCACAGGATTATAGCTCCAAGAATGATGGAGGTTTCCTAGCTCCAGTTCCCAGGGTATATAATAAGATTCCATGGATTGTTTCACATTTGGCTAGCTAGGCAGTTCTGTTCAGAACATTCAAGACTGTTTATTTTTCCTTCTGACCTCACCAAAAATACTTCCAAAAATGCTGCCAACATTACATCTTAAATAATAGGTATAACTTGCAGAATTCAACACTTAAAATTTCTCTCCAGCAAACACCTCTTTTTATCAAAGAAGACTGTGACTCAGGGGTACACAATGAGTTCATATGTACTGTGAGTTAAAGGAGAGATGGAGATGCCTCTGTATAATGAGAGAAGGATGTGTAGATATATGTATTTTATATGTGTGTGCATGTATACATACACATACGTACACACACATTTTATTCTAAACAGAAGTGTTGGTAATAGCAGGGGTCTCACAAATTATCCTTTTTTTTTTGTAGGCAAGGAAACTGATGAAATTTTGTAGAAACTACAATAATTAAGTCTATTATCTTCAGAGGGAAAAATAAGCCTTGAGATAATGTGACAGCAGGTAGATGCTAACCTGTCCATAATTCCATTTGTTTCTATTTTACAAAGAGTCCTGACTTGGCCTTTAGAATTATAATACTCCTAAAGTAGTGTTGTTGTTGTAAAACTGACCTCTCTACTCTTCCTAAAATGAGTTATCAAACAGACTCACCACCTGAAATTGGAGTCTGTCACCCTCAGACGTAAGGATGGAGGTACACAGCTTCCATTTCAGTGCAATGACCACACCTTGGGAAGAACAGAACTGCTTCCAAAGCATCAGGCTCACAGCTAGAGTTTGTGCTTTGTCCCTAAGGAAGCACATAGAAAATTCCAAGTTTGTCACTTAACTTTTCTTAGTATCAATTTTGGTAAAATGAGAATAAAGTTAGATTTGCTAATTCACGTAAATGATTTGCTAAATGAGACACTGTCTAAGATCCTAATTGGTAAACTTCTACCATAACGGATGTAGCAAAATGCTTCAAGAACAAGGTAACGTTTATTTTTATGGAGCTGTATTGCTTCTAGTGGAGGAAACCTGGACAAATTAAACATTTTATGCCTCAGCTTTCTCATCTGTGAAGACATACTTTGTAGAACTTTTGAGAGCATTATGTTGGATAATACATATAAAGTATTATACTGAAAATAGGCAATAGTTTATCTTTCACAATGTTTAAAATTGCAATGGATTAAAACCCATCAAGTACATTTAAATTCATGAGTTCACAGTGTTATTTTTTAATGGCCATCTTTAAAGGAGTGTACGAAAATTTTTATCTTGAAAACTGGTAAGTAAAGAGAAATTATTGTTTTATCCTATCTTTCCTCTATAAACTCTATCACTGGGTAACCAAATAGGAGAATTCAAAGTGCCTCTTTATGAAGTTATAGCAACTAATATATAAATATAGAACTTGGATGCTACCATTTCCAGCCTTCAGTTATTTAATGGACATGGGCATTTAGCATCAATATTGGCTAACATCAAAGAAAGCACAAAACCAGTCCTTTTGTGCTTCTTGACAAAGCACAATTCCAACTACAGTCTCACTGGAGTGACTGAGGGTAAGCCTGGTTCTGAAACTACCATCAGGCACAATGGTCTCGGCCTCTCAGCAAATCAATGTTACTAAAATTTTTAAAGGAGGAGGGTAAAATAAACTGGATATTGAATTTTTTTTCAATGTATAACCAGTTAGAAGAAAAAAAGAGCAGGCTTAACTACAGTGTCCAGGGATATACACTTAAATGATAAAAGGGTATCAAGGAAGTGATTATCATAAGGTCAGCATAGTTTGTTGGGGGAGACTGGTGAGTATGTTTGGGATGAGGTGTATGGGGACTGGCTTCCTGGGGTGGCAGACATTGTTATTTCTTAGAAGCATATTTGCCTTGACCCAATGAACTGACCACAATTTTTGTTAGGTGGCTTCCTATATCAGCTTCCAAAAGTAAATTACAATATTTTTAAATGAAAACACACACCAAAACCTTGATACCTTTATCATCATCCAATGTGTAACCAAATCAAGGGAAAAAAAATCACAAACAAAAATTTGTTTGCACCAACTATTACCAGTAGAGTAACAACCTCACTTCATATTACCACAGTCAGTAGTATCTCCTTGAAAAGTTACAGATTTATTTTTTCTGCTCTAACAGAGAATTACAGAAAGATTTTTCCAACATAGTACTTGTTCGTGAATGTCACATTTTTTAAAAAATGCAGAATGCATGCAACAGATTTGAGAAAGCAGATTTATTCCCCCAGAATCTTGTTTCCATCACTTAAAATGGTTTTTTAAATCCTTTCTCTCTAGTAAGCATTCACAAGTATCTACATTTCTTTATATATACTACTTCTGCAAATACTGTATTTTAATCTCATGAGAATAATTGCCTCTGATTTAAGTAATATGCAATGGTATATTCTGCCTTGTGTTATCCAAGACAGATAATATATCATGGGATATTTAATGAATCTTTAAAGACAATAGCCTTTGGGGTTTTCAATAGTAACAAAACCAATGTTTCAGAAATGCAAGATACTTGTATTTTTGAGGTACATTCCAGACTTGGGTGGAAACAAAGATACAATGTTAATAAATTCTTGGTATGGAGGTACAATTTCCTCTGTGTATCTGTACCATTTGAGTGAAATGCTTGTAGTGAGGTCCTGGGTTTTCAGATGTGTATAAGAGACAGTATGTACTGTGAGTTAAAGGAGAGATGGAGATGCCTCTGTATAATGAGAGAAGGATGTGTAGATATATGTATTTTATATGTGTGTGCATGTATACATACACATACGTACACACACATTTTATTCTAAACAGAAGTGTTGGTAATAGCAGGGGTCTCACAAATTATCCTTTTTTTTTTGTAGGCAAGGAAACTGATGAAATTTTGTAGAAACTACAATAATTAAGTCTATTATCTTCAGAGGGAAAAATAAGTTCCAGTTTTTATCTGTTGGAAGCGATACTGCCATAGATATTACATGCACCTAACTCTTAACTGATGTTTCCAACTTTGGGTCTGTCATAATTCCACATTTATCACATTTTTGTTTCAGTTAGTTTATGTGACAACCCAAGGAAGTAAGTATCATTAGAGGTGAGGATCTAAAACACAAAGTGAAATCTGTATTGTATCTGGGGAGACATTATTAAGTTCAAGAGGGATTTAAAACCAGGGCAAACTTCCTTATAAGCCCATGTTTTTTCCATCCCCTTTTGTGACTGTCTTGTTTTCTGAGTAAAGCCACTGGGTACATAGGAAAGAAGTAGACCTAAGAAGGAAATGGAAATACCAAACAAGCAATCCCAGCCCTAAGGTCCACCGGAAAACTTCAGCTCAAATCATCTGCATTCTGGTTGTCTTTGGGGAAATTGCTTTAGCTGAAGGAAGCCATGTTTTGGAACTTCCAGCAATACCATCCTGTTTTGCTCCTGTCTGCTTCATATCTCCCTTCTTTCCTGTATACTGTCTCTTCTAACCTATATTAGGAGAAGGCAACGGCACCCCACTCCAGTGCTCTTGCCTGGAAAATCCCATGGACGGAGGAGCCTGATGGGCTGCAGTCCATGGGGTTGCTAGGAGTCGGACATGACTGAGTGACTTCCCTTTCACTTTTCACTTTCATGCATTGGAGAAGGAAATGGCAACCCACTCCAGTGTTCTTTCCTGGAGAATCCCAGGGACGGGGAAGCCTGATGGGTTGCTGTCTATGGGGTCGCATAGAGTCAGACACGACTGAAGTGACTTAGCAGCAGCAGCAACCTATATTATCTCAGCTTGTTTCCCACTGAACTATCCTGCTCCAAAAGAAATAAGTGACCAAAAAATGCTGAATCATGCTGCATATTTCCAGCCACACTGAGTATGACATTGCACTGGAAAAATGCCAAGTTTCCCCATGACCGGCATCCTGGCTTCCACCCCACCGACCATCCCTACCTCCCCTGATGTCATAAATGTACCTGAGCCAGAAAACTCACTGACACTATGAGAAAGTGGGGGAGCATGTGGAATTCCCGTCTGGACTCTGAATAATTTTACAGAAATAGGGAATTTGTTTGTGTAATTTCTCCAGGGACACGCTCAATTATTCTACATCAGCTTTGTAACAAATGGTGATAATGGCTATTTTAGAGTTTAATGTAACAGAAGCCCAAGCAGAGGAACAGGTGCAAAGGGAATTAAAGTAAAAATCTTCCTCTTTAGAAAATCAATCTTGCCTGCATTTCCTGTACAAGCCTAAGTGTTGCGTCTGGCTGTCTATTCCCCACCTCCCTGTGTGAACCCAGGAGTGCTTGAAACTGCTCTGTATCTCACTGGCTGTACACCAGAACCAGCTCTCATTACATCTCTGCACATATGGGCAAGAGCAATTTCAAGTAGCTGAGGATCCACACCAAGACTCACTAAGAAGTATCTTGCTGCTGATGTGCCTTCAAACTTTCTGTTCCCCTGGGTCTAATATGGAATAAAGCCATAAACACCTGTTACGTGTTTACATACTATACATCTTAAATATATCACTTCATCTAATCTTCATATAAGTAGAGGGCTGTTATCAGACCATTTTACAAAGGATGCAGTTAAGAGGCTTACTCAGTCACACAACAAGCAAATGTTAGATAACTGAGCCCAGCACTCTCTAAGCAAAACCAAGACCAACAGACAAGAGGGGAAAAGCAAAGGAATCAAAACAAAACACATTATTCAGGCTCTCCTGGCACCAGAATACTGTTTACATGAATCAAGAATGGCTCCCCCGGTGTGGCCAGAAACCTGTAATAACCCTGCAATAATCTTTTTCATTTAGGCCTGTTAAGATGTCCCCAAATTGATATAATTACTTACTTATTTGCTCCCACAGTAGAAAGTGAGAACTTGGTAGATGTTACTAGACAGATAAATTTAACCTTAAAAATACTCTATCTGCCTAGTTTCTAAATTACAAACTTTGCAGAGCATGGTCTCATTATCATGCTCAAGAATCCCCTCAGTGATTTAAAAAAAAAAAAAGGTGGGCTACTGACTCTGATCTCCAGGTTCCAGATTATTATCTTCTCTTCTTCCTTGTTCCCACGCTGTTCATACCGCAGGCCAATTTCTCTTTCCATTTCTATTTCCAGCTGTTCTTTGTATTTAAGAAATCAATCTTTGAGCCTAAATTGCTAACAGTTCACTCAGTGCTACTCCATCAATTCCTTCAGCTTTAGCTCCTTTTGTTTCCATTTCTATATACCTAAGCAAAGCTGGGGACCACTAGGGAAGTCCCCAAGTAGTGACATTTTTGTGTAATTTTTCTTTACCAATTTTATAACTGATTTGTATGTCATCTTTACCTCATATTTATCTTTTTCAGCCAGGTCTAAAATTACCAGTAACTTAAACAAAGACACAAAAAACAATTACTAGTACCACGATATGTCAAAAGGTTTGCTTAATCTCTTTAGGATTTTACTTTTATTGTAGTCCAGTCCTGTCATCATCGCTTGGCTGTCTCCCATCTTTCTCTTGCCCTCTCTTTCTTTCTTTCTTTCCAGTACTTGACTGTCAGTAGTTTGGTGTGTGATCTGATTATTTATCCAATATTACTATCAAGGATCCATGAAATATTGCAAGATCTGCAGTTTTATTTTATGGTTGATTTCCCTTGCATTTCTGTTGTACTGTATGATGTAACAGCTGGAAATCAACTAGAGATGAATTACACAGACATAATGTTTAAGCTGGGAAGGTTAAGTAGAGACAGATATTCAGTGAAGGCTGATTATGTAAGTATGAATATATTATTGAATACTTTCGTGTTATAAAGACTCACTTCCATATACATATTCCTAATGTTAGTTAACACAAACAGTTCAGCAGCCCATGAATATTACTACCATCACACACTGAAAGTATAAGTACTATTTGGTCTCACTTTTTCACTCAACACATGCGAGGCATGCTTCAATATAATACATATAAAGCAGGCAAGGATCAGAGAGGCAAAGTAACGGGCAAATTCATACAGCTTGTTGATGACAGAGCCAGGCAGAGGCATCTGTGTTCTTTGTCCAATATTTGTTTGTTTAAATTCGCTGATACTTACAACAGGGTTCAATTTTTTAAAATAAATGATCTTGGTATTCTTAAATAAATTTCTTATCTCCCATCATTGCAATTCTTAAACAGGAACTGGTAGACAAAGAAATTTGATGCAGTTCAAACTGTATAAGCAATTCTGTGGTTAGAAAGCAATTGTGAGGAATGGAGGCTGGTCAGAGCACAAGCTTTCAAAAGGAGCACGGCAACATTTGTGATTCTACCTGCAAGGCGGCTCTTCAAAATCCATTACTGAGCAATGGGATTTAAAAGTTAATGTTACATTTTATACTCAAGGAAAAGCTCATTCATTTTGTTGCTAGAAAGATAGTACCACAAAAAAAGAGTGCACAGAAATTTTAGAAGTGTTTTTGGCAAAATTACTTCTAAAATTTGAAGGGGAGATTTACAACATCATTACTTATTTTATGATTACAACAATAATTTAAGAAATACTAAAGTGTGTATGTTGTCAGAGGCAAATAAAACATTACAAAATCTATACTGAAAGGAGATTTACAATTAAAAATCAAATCCCTTGCCTAACCTACCCCAAAGGAACCCAGTCGCCATGATCCCACAGGAAAAGCTCTTACATGACTCAATGGTTTTCACTTACAAGTCAAATTGTAGGTCATAGACATGCTTAGTCTTATATTTTTATACTGAGCCCTAGAGATGTGTGCAGTGGGATAGATTTCAAGTGGAAGTTCAGTATTGAAGCTGCTATATTTCCTAGCCCATTATTTCTGCAATAACACCCCAAACTGCTCTAGGTCCAGGGGAATCTAAAGGAAGTGCTCCAACTGGAAGGCAGTAGACATAAAAGTAGTTGTAAAGTCTCTGGTTTTATCATATAGTTATCCAAATGTTGCCTTTCACTTGATATGCAAGCTTTAATAGAAAAATGAAATATTACTTAGGGGTTTTAAATATCGACTGTTACTGAGCTCAGCTCCCCATAACTGAGACTTGGTTTTAGTTGCTTTGGGGCACACTTACATTGCTGGGGGCAGCTCTCTCAGCTCCTCTAGGATGGCAATGACTGGGATGTCGAGTTTGAGCAAACTGATATCATTCCACATCTCTCATCCTCCTCCTGTGACTAGCTGCTCACCTGGGCATTCTCTTCTTACAGCAAAAAGAAAAGATTTGTCAGAGTAAGCAGTACCAGTAGACTATGGATGCTCCATCCGTGAGGAAAGATATCTTCCTTAGACTCCAACTATAAAAACAAGTCATGCCTGAATAAATCTGTGACTATGAAATGTTAATATAGAGTGTTTACAGGTGTAAAACAATTATTAATTCATCATCTAATCTATTCTTTAAGGCACTTAATGCAACTCTGGACCAGGTGGTTATACCCACTCTAGGGATAAGGAAATTAGGTCTCTGAGTGGCTTAAATAATCACAAGGGGAAAATATCTGATAAAATAGACAGGAACTGTCACTTTTTTGAATGACCAATATAAGTCTCTTTCCACAGAAATACAGTGACTCCTTAGGCAATTTCTCAGCATTCTTTTGTTTAGTTATCTCATCTTTCACACTAAAAAGAGGTTCCAGAGAATCTTACTCTTTGACTTAAAATTGAATCCACTGCTAGGTGAAGTTACCATAATTTATCAGTAAGAAAGCTAGACTGCAGGAGACACTGAATTCTGACCTCTGGCATGCAGAAGTTGAACAATTCAATGAATAAGTCATCCAAAGCCTCAGAGCCTCATCTCACTAATCTGTAACTTGTAGATGTAAAAACTGAGTCTTGGAAACATTATGAACTTAAATAATGTAATATGGATGAAAGTGGTCATCACAGATCCTACAACCTCATGGACCTGAGTTTTATCTTCTCTTGCTCCCAAGTAACACTCTCCATATGCCCGTAAGTCCTATCATAATCATGAATCTGAGTCCAAGAAAAACATTTGTGACTTTGATTTTTTTTAAAGAAGATAGATTTAGTTCCAGAGAATCTTACTCTTTGACTTAAAATTGAATCCACTGCTAGGTGATGTTAACATAATTTATCAGTAAGAAAGCTAGACTGCAGGAGACACTGAATTCTGACCTCTGGCATGCAGAAGTTGAACAATTCAATGAATAAGTCATCCAAAGCCTCAGAGCCTCATCTCGCTAATCTGTAACTTGTAGATGTAAAAACTGAGTCTTGGAAACATTATGAACTTAAATAATGTAATATGGATGAAAGTGGTCATCACAGATCCTACAACCTCATGGACCTGAGTTTTATCTTCTCTTGCTCCCAAGTAACACTCTCCATATGCCCGTAAGTCCTATCATAATCATGAATCTGAGTCCAAGAAAAACATTTGTGACTTTGATTTTTTTTAAAGAAGATAGATTTTAAAAGATTGATTTTAATGAATGAGGAGAAAGAGCTCTTGATAATCTGTTGTTGTTTCTTTTCAAATGCTTCAAAATTCACATGTTGAAATGTTAACCTCAAAAATGATGGTATTAGGTCATAAGGGTGGAGGCCCCATGAATAAGATTAGTGCTGTTTTAAGAGACCTCAAGGAGTTCCCTCCATCTTTTCACCACGTGGGGACACAGGAAGAAGGTGACCATCTATGAACCAGGAAGCAGATCTCACCAGATACCTGACCTGAGAGCATATTGATCCCCACTTTCCATTTCCAGAACTGTAAGAAATAAATGTCTGTGATTTATAAACCACCCACTCTGGAATTTTCACTACAGCAGCCAGAACATGCTAATATAGATGAAAATACATGTATTTTACAAATGAGTAACCAGAGGCTCCAAGAAGATTTTACACTGTCAAACAGTGTAGCGTTCTAAGCTGTTTCCCAGGTCTTCTGATTTCAAGCTCAGAGTGCTTGCTTCCCCATGAGAGCCATTTTTTTGGGAGTCAGGGTATTTTGTTGTTGATGTTGGTGGTTATTCATTTTAAACATAGCTGTGTGTACGTGACCTTCCGAAAGTCCTTAACTATCCTTTTCCACTGGCAACCATGAGTTTGTTTTCTAAGTCTGTGAGTCTCCTTCTGTTCTGTAAGTTCATTTGTATCACTTCTTTTTAGATTCCACATATCATGGATGTCATATGTTATCTTTGATAATCTTTAACAACAAAAACTTTTATAATTCTTAATTCTTTATAAATTCTCTAATTAGCACATTGATAGTTTAATCAAATAAATTTATAGTTAATTATCTAATAATTCTCATTCTAACTAAGGACTCTTGGATCCCAAACAGTGCCTTTGCAACCTTGATGCTCTCCTCTGACTAATCAGCAAATCAGGCTAGACCCTGATAAAAACTCTATGAATTTAATACCTCTGAGTTTCCAGATCACAAAGTTTATGCTCCAGTGACATGGTGAACTATTCTATCACAATTTCATACTAGGTAATTAAGTCACTAATCTGTTATTTCTGGATCTAGGCAAGAGTAAAACTCAGTCCACACTACATTGGCAAACTTTTAACTTCTTGGAAATAGCAAAAGGTAGACAAAATTCTTCATAACTTCCAAGTCAAAGTCATTCTCTGCTGCCATCTCCCAAAATGTATGTTCTTTAAAAAGTATAAAAACAAAGAAATACGTGCTGATTAAAGAAATCTTGACCCCTAACTCTATGTGAGTGAAAATTTATTTCTTATGAGAAAGAGCTCTAGTCTAAGTCAGCCTTGTCTAATGAAAAACAATGTCATTCTTTTTTTTTTTTAATCCTCCTATCCCTTAGCTAGTTTCAGTGAGCTGCCTTCCAGCTTCAATTTCTCAAACTTCTGGTACTTTTATCAAAGGTTATTTTCTACCCTGAAGTAGCCAACAAGTCATTTTGTTTTCTTGTAAAATCCATCAATTTCTGGATCTAGGCATGAGTAAAACTCAGTACACACTACATTGGCAAACTTTTAACTTCTTGGAAATAGCAAAAGGTAGACAAAATTCTTCATAACTTCCAAGTCAAAGTCATTCTCTGCTGCCATCTCCCAAAATGTATGTTCTTTAAAAAGTATAAAAACAAAGAAATACGTGCTGATTAAAGAAATCTTGACCCCTAACTCTATGTGAGTGAAAATTTATTTCTTATGAGAAAGAGCTCTAGTCTAAGTCAGCCTTGTCTAATGAAAAACAATGTCATTCTTTTTTTTTTTTAATCCTCCTATCCCTTAGCTAGTTTCAGTGAGCTGCCTTCCAGCTTCAATTTCTCAAACTTCTGGTACTTTTATCAAAGGTTATTTTCTACCCTGAAGTAGCCAACAAGTCATTTTGTTTTCTTGTAAAATCCATCAAATCCTCAGTAGATCCAGGCTTCATGAAAATAGTGTTACAAAATCTTCCCGAGTGATATGTCTACTTGGTAGGAAACACAGAAAGACTGATCAATTATTAGACTGTGATTGATTGCCTAGCAAAATAGGCTCAGAGGAGAACTTGGGACAGACCACACTGAGTGCTTAAAGTAGGTTGAGCCTGGGATCAACATTTACAAAGAAAGCACAGCGCCGCTCATTGAACAGTTCAGATCAGGGGATTTCAAAGATTATTTAAGTCCAAACTGTACTGGCTAATACAGAAGTGCTACAGCTGTGAATGTCAGTTTTCAAAAAATAGATTTTCAAGCAGATTTGCACATTGAATTCTTATAAACTATATTTAGGTTAAGCACAGAATGTAGAGTTCATCAAAAGGAAACACGCGGGTGCCTTCCAAAGCAGTATATTAATTTTGAAATACACATAATTTCACCCAAATTATGTTTAAGTATTTCAGTAGTGTTTATGGGGTCCAGCTCTACATAAAGATCCAGCCCTCTACAAATTTTCTTTCTCCAATCTGCTATTTCCCAGACACAGTTTCTCATAAGGGTTCTCTCCATTCCCACTGATGAGACTAAACATACAACAATTCTAGACCTTCTCCATTTCTCTCTTAACATTATCATTTTTCCCTAATTGTAGTCACGGTATCTAGTTTTAAGTGAGGAACTCAGAAATTCCACAACCCTCCAATAAAAACTCCTTATCTCTTAAAATGCAAACTCTGATTCACATTCACTTATCAAAAATCCTTTAAATATTTCCTTCCATTCAGAGTTGGATCCCCTGAAAAGTCTTTGGTAGCATTCTAGTTCCATGAGATGCTATCTAAAGAAAGTATTCTGTGCTAAAACAAATGATACTATAGACAGGAATATGGGAGGCTCTGAGAAGCGTTGCTAGGAAAACAAAAGCAAGAACAAGGGCTGCACCTGTCTTTAAACCTTTATTACCGAGCATGGCCTTACACTTGTTTGACCACAGAACCATACTTTTCTGTTTTCTTCATATAATAAGGACTATTTATACCGTGTAGAACTAATGTTGCTGGAAAACACACTTTGAGAAGGACACGCTTTCTGACCACGTGGTAAACAAAAGACCTACTGCCATCCCACTGTAATACAGCACTGTCCACATGTGACCCCTGCCACCTCTTCAGTCTTTCTAACACCAAGTGCTTTAAACTGAATGCAATTATGTTATTGCACAACTCCCTTCCTTTTATTTTTGATAGTTCCATGTCTGGGAATTGCGTAGAAAAGAAGCTTAAACATCATCTCATCTAGCATGTTTACCCCAAATAGACCCTCGTTTTCTTGGAATAATTAATTACTGTATCATCTGTGTACAGCTACACCGAGCATAGATTTCTAATACAGCACTTTACACACCATGATAAAATTATTTTTTGTTGAGATAAATTTGTTGTATAGTGTGTGTCTATAATTTTCTCTAAAAGATAGTTCCTTGATACATAAAGATTGCATCTCATATTCCTCTCTTTTGTGAAATGCCTGGGAACACCTGAACACATCATGAAAATATGAATATTTTATAATTTACTGATTTAACGAGGGGAAAATCACTTGTAAGCTATTTTTTTAATTGTATTATTTGTTGAGAGTACATGTGCGTGTGTGAATGTGTACACAGATAGCCTTGCCATAATAATCAGAGATAGTGACTCTATGATTTAATGTGCAAATTGAGATATTTTTGAGAGTGAAATGGTGGGCCAAAAATAAATGATATACTCTGTAATAATTACATATAAAATAATTAATTAGATTAAATTGGTATACATAAAATATTTCTATTCAACGTTCAAGAGTAAAATTCTTCATAAAATATGACAGAATATCTCCTCTTGTTATATGATAAAAGACTTTTATTATTTAGATGTTTGAAAAATAACATCAAAATAATCATCCTTAGCATATATTCATATGAATTAATCAATTTTGTTTATATCCGTTTCTAGTATCACATCACTGGTATACTGAAGAATATCTTTGAAAATATATCATTATAGTTAATTACCTATTAGCATGTATATATTGCTAGAGACAAGAATTCTAATTCTGCTTCATTGACTATACTAAATCCTTTGACTATGTGGATTAGAACAAACTGCAGAAAATTCTTAAAGAGATGGGAATACCAGACCACCTAACTTGCCTCCTGAAAAAACTGTATGCAGGTCAAGAAGCAATAGTTAGAAACTGACATGGAACAATGGACTGGTTCCAAATGGGGAAAGGCTGTATATTGTCACCCTGCTTATTCAACTTATATGCAGAGTACATCATACAAAATGATGGGCTGGGTGAAGAACAAACTGGAATTAAGATTGCCAGGAGAAGTATCAATAACCTCAGATATGCAGATTACACCACATCTATGGCAGAAAGTGAAGAGGAACTGAAGAGCCTCTTGATGAAGGTAAAAGAGGAGAGTGAAAAATCTGGCTTAAAACTCAACATTCAAAAAACAAAGATCATGGCATCTGCACCCATGGCAAATATCTGGGGAAACAATGGACACAGTGACAGACTATTTCTTTGAGCTCCAAAATCACAGCAGATGGCTATTGCAGTCACAAAATTAAAAGACACTTGCTCCTTGGAAGAAAAGCTATGACAAACCTCAACAGCATATTACAAAGCAGAGACAATGCTTTGCCAACAAAGGTCCGTCTAGTCAAGGCTATGGTTTTTCCAGTGGTCATGTATAGATGCAAGAGTTGGACTGTGAAGAAAGCTGAGCACTGAATAAGTGATGCTTTTGAACTGTGGTTTTAGAGAAGACTCTTGAGAGTCCCTTGGACTGAAAGGAGATAAAACCAGTCAGTCTGAAAGAAATCAGCCCTGAATATTCACTGGAAGGACTGATACTGAAGCTTTGATACTTTGGTCACCTGATGGGAAGAGCAAACTAACTAGAAAAGACTCTGATGCTGGGTAAGATTAAAGGCAGGAAGAGAAGGGGACAACAGAGGAGGAGATGGTTGGATGGCATCACCAACTCAATGGACATGAATTTGAGCAAGCTCCAGGAGATGGTGATGGACAGGGAGGCCTGGCATGCTGCAGTCCATTGAGTCGTAAAAAGTTGGACATGGTAGAGTGACTGAAAAACAACCACTACAATGTATAGGTTGCATTTTATGGATAATTGATTCCAAATTGCTGATAATTTCAATTGTTATCTCTATTGTCCACCATAATGATTTTAATTAAGAAAGTACTTTCATTGAAGAGCTCAAGTAAGTTCGGAGCCAATCATCCTCTGTGCATAATAAATTACTCTGCAAATGTTTCAGCTCAACTATTTTCATTAGTGTGTTTTTTTGTTCCTGTTTACACAGGCTCTCTTTACTAAATATTATTAGAAGACACAAATCAACAAAAAGTTCTCTCTTTATCATCCCTTTAACTATTTCACTAAGCCAAGATATATAATTTTAAGCCTACAGTATATCCTATAGTTATCTAATTAAAAATAAAATTCCATCAACAAAGTTTCACCCTGTGTCATGATAGTCTTAAAAACAAGGAATAATTATAAAAATCAATATAATATAACCTTTGGATTCTTGCTTAACTATTTCAGTTTTTCCCTTGTTTTTGCAGGGATGTATTTCAATGTCATTCTTTTCTGTTAACTGCAAATGAATTTTTCTTTTGTAATAAAACAGGAGACATCTTTACCAAAAAACCTCTGTGTGACTGAAGGATACTTAGGTTGATTTACAAAATATTTCTTTAAAGTCTCAAGATCTCTAACAATGACTACTGATGAATATTGCAGAGAGAAGGCAAGATGAACAGGTTACAATGTATATTTTATAATGCATTAGCTTTGTCTCCAAAGTGATTTTATTAAACATTTTTAAATTTCGACAAGTATAGCATTCCTTTCTACTGGTAGATTATCAAAAATTAGTTGGACTCAATTATGAATTGTGTACACCAGTGTATTTCTGCTTCATAGATTCCCTAGTTTAACAAGAACACTGCTTTCCTAGGATACAAGACTTCTTCAAAATGTTTATGTGTATTACCACTGTAAAAAGAAACAATATTTTTTTCTACATTGTTCTATGTTGAGCTTCAGTAAACTAAGTTTCTTGCTGATTTCAAATTACTGCAAGATAATTTATCATATTTGGAAGGAATTTCAGGACTTTTAGCTTAATTCCATGAATTGGATGAAATTCCACTTACTGGTGATAACTGACTTGCTCTTGAAAACATCTGATAGCACAGATAAAAAACTGGCATCTTTTTACCTGCTTGCAAATCATCTCTGTTAATAAAGCCAAGACATTTGCAAGTACTATAGCTTAACTTTTTTTAAAATGTATAATAATACTTGCAATAGAAAAATGAGTAAAATTAATTTAGCAGAATAACCGTTTGACATAGAGTCATGCTTCAGAGCTAATTACACTTGGCATCTTCAGGCATGGTCTCAAAATAACCAATAATTTTTCAAGTAGATGTTGGTGTTTCTCGTGTAGATTTGAACCTTTTGGCTTTTGTGCTGTCGGTTATATTGCTACACCTCCAAAGGATGATAGGACATCTCAATCAACATTCTGCCCAAGTTACATGTATACCATCAACTTTCTTAGCAACTGGAATTTCCTTAAGCATGACCTTATGAATAACTGCTGCTGCAGAGCTTTGTTCAAAAAGAAGTGATGTCAAACAACAAACTAAATTAGAAAAATCATAGACTTATGCATACTATAAGTAGCAAAACCACTGGACTGACACCATTTGTGCTCCATTCCATATATTCAACAACTGGAATGGTATTACTCTCATCTACTTCACAAACTACAAAGCAATAATTTCTCATGCTTCACCCCAAGCCCTCTCACACTGGTGACCTTGCATTCTTCTGTACCATGCAGGCTTGGTTAGCATACCTCACAGAACTGACTAAAGTTCCAAGTGTCCAGGGAGGGGTAATCTCACCCGAAACTTCTCTCCTAGATACCTAAAGCCAGAGGGATTAGCTATAACTAGTTCCTTGTGTCCAGGAAGACTGTGTTATATCAGCAAGTCCCTGCATTGTGCATCTTTATAAAGAGGGAGGTAGCCCTGTTCCATTTGGTAAGACAATCACATATAATATGTTCTATTATTAGTAACATTTCTTGAAAAGTTAAAACACTCAGAACAAATACTAAACCACATGGGATGCCAGAAAGAAGGCAAACCAGGTCATTCTCGGGTCACATGGGATGTGTGGTTCCCCGAAACAAAGAGGGGGTATGTAAGTCAAATACACAGTGACAAAGGTGAGTGACAGTTTCTCTGCATTTTCTGGAATTGACAATAACTTTTTTTTTAACATCTAGAAAAGTCAATCTTCTTTTTAAACCAAGTAGTAATTGTATGGCTCAGAAATGCTGGAAAAATGAAAATGTGTTTTTACTCAGCACTGGTTTGAAGGGTACAATCAAAAAACCATTGAGAAATCCTTAACAGCATTCTCATCTCCAAGAGAGCAGAGAAAGATGCCAGCTTTTAACTAGCAATTGGCCCTGAAAGTCTGTCAGCAGGCCATGGGAAGGTCATTCTCCCGACAGCAGAAGAGGTCTTAAGCAGCCAAACCTCAGAAACAGCCTATGAATTAGGGACACACTCTTGAGTAATCCTGAGGATTTAAAGCAGCTTCTGCTCAGAGAGTAACCACGATGCAAGACCCTACCTTATTCTATTCAGATATCATTCCAATCATCAGGACTTCAAATTTTTTTTCTTGTTGTAATTTACCCGATTAAAACCACCACCACCACACTACTGCTCTCAATTAATATCTGGACCCAGAAGAATACGGAATGCCCCTCAGTATGGCTGGCCTCCATGTATTTAGTCATGCTCCTCCAAGGCATTTCTTCTCAAACTTAAACTTGCATCTATACATACTGCCTTAATATGCATTCATTTACTAAATAAGTGGATGTTAAGGACTTGTTTAGTCCATAGTTCTCAGTCAGCTGCTCTTAACGGTGGTGATTTTTGCTGCCATCTCCTAAACAGGTGACATTCAGCAATTCCTGGAGACATTTTTGTTGTCACGATTGGGAAGGCAGAGGGTACGATGGGCATCTAGGAGCTGGAGACCAGAGACGCTGCTAAATATCCTCTGATGTACAGAACACCTCTCTTCCGCATATCAACACAAATAACAACTGGAGTCAGCAAGCCTGGGAGGAAGACAGCATGCCTCTCAGGGTGAGCACTGCTCCTCTGTTTGGAAAAACAGCTTCTAGGGCCTTTTGAGTTATATAAAGCTGATGCCCTTTGGTACACAATTGAGAAATACAATTTAGCAAATAAAAGTACAGGGTGCCACACACAGAAATTTTTGCAAATAATACTTCTGATACACACACACACATATATATACAACTATACATAAAAACTACTCAATATATGTAAAACTCAATAATAAAAAGATAAATAACCCTAATTTCTACAAAAGCAAAAGCTCCAAATGGATATTTCATCAAAAAATACAGAAATGGCCAACGAACATATATAAAGATCACCATTATTATTTATTGTGCATATGTGTGATAAGTTGCTAGGTCATGTCCAGCTCTTCGCAACTCCATAAACTATAGCCCACCAGGCTCCAATGTCCATGGAGTTTCTCAGGCATGAATACTGAAGTGGGTTGCCATTTCCTTCTCCAGGGGATCTTCCCAACCCAGGGATAAAACCCGTGTCCCCTGTTCCACTGCTAAATCGCTTCAGCCGTGTCCGAATCTGTGCGATCCCATTGATGGCGTGTCCCCTGCACTGGGAGGCAAATTCTTTACTACTGAGCCACCTGGGAAGCCCCATCATTGGTTATTAGGAAAACACAAATCAAAATCATAAGGGGTGGGGGGTTGATAAATATTATTAAAAAGGATATGAAGAAATCAGAATCTTCATGCACCACTGACAAGAATGTATACGGTGCAGCCATTTTGGAAAACGGCCTGGCTGTTCTTCAAATTGTTAAATATAAACTCACTACTTATATATACTTAGGTATACATCCGGGGGGCTTCCCTTGTGGCTCAGACAATAAAGCATCTGCCTACACTGCAGGAGGCCCAGGTTCAAGTCTTGGGTCAGGAAGATCCTCTGGAGAAGGAAATGGCACCCCACTCCAGTACTCTTGCCTGGAAAATTCCATGGACAGAGGAGCCCGGTAGACTACAGTCCATTGGGTCACAAAGAGTCGGATACCACTGAGCGACTTCACTAGGTATACATCCAAGAGAAACTAAAGCATATGTCCAAATGTGTGCACAAAACTTCACGGCAGCATTATTCATGGTAAAGAAAAAAAGAGAGAAAATAAATCAAGTGTTTGTCAAGTGATATGAACTGATAAAAGAAATGCAGTTCATCCATAAGGATATATTATTACAATAAAACAAAAGTACTGACCCGTGCTATAATATAAATTAACCTTGAAAATGTTACACTAAGTGAAAAAAATCAGTCATAAAGTTGTATATACGATTCCAATATTTGGATATAAAATATTCAAAATAGGCAAATCTATATCAAAAAACAGAACAGTGATTTCTAGGTTGGGGGATGACGGTGAGTTTTTTGAGGATACAAGGGTACAAGGTTTCTTTTTGAAGTAACAGTATGTCTTAAAATTGATGATGGTGATAGATGTACA
>SJYC01008893.1:0-25760 GCA_006408675.1 Madoqua kirkii
TCTTCAGAAATTTAAATTTAATAGAGTCCTATATTTTAACTAGAAATGCTATTCACAATTCACAATAGATTAAAAAAAAAAAGCTTAGAGAAAGAAAAATTTTTAAGTCTTTATAATAGATTCAGAAAATTTTGGAGTTTATATCCTAAAGCCAAAATAAGACTAGAATCTGGAAAGAAGATGAAGGGAAATTATTAACTAAAGAAGTTTCTTATATGTAAAGGTAGTCCAAACAATTTATAATTTTTCAAAGCCTGGGAATGAACAATGTCCTGGGACCTACCACGGTTCAACATTTAGTGGCTATTTGCCTTTGTTATAATCAATTTCCTCTTTCCAGTAAAATTACATGACTATGTGTTAACACACAAAAGCCTTGGGTTATGGTGCTTGGGGCAATGAAGGACTCATTGGTGAGGCAGAATTTGGTTTTTGAGGGCAGTCAATCCAATAAGCCCAGGGCAGAGTGCAGAACCAAATTCAGAGGCAAGTTGTAGGGAGAGACAGGCTGAGACCTGAGAAGCTGGGTGAGATGACAGAAAAGGGTTTCAGAAAAAAATCAACCTTTCACTTGCCTTTCAACCTGTCGCTGCTCCTCAATCACATCTTTTTTTTCTTTTCCTGGTGAGAGGGGAAGAATGCTAGAGAAATGTCTATATTTTGAGATAGTGACGTCTATCATTGAACTTGGTAAAAAATGGAATCCTAAGAAACTAGAGGATATATATGGACCACTTGGATTGGACCACTGGAAAGGCTTTTAACAACCATTTCCATACATTAACTTTGGCCTATATGTCTCACCATGGATGTGAACACAACCATTTCGTATATTCAGTATTTACAGAAATCTTACTAGATGCAAAGTCCAAAATTAGCTTTAAGATGATTTGTGAGTGAGTTAGACAATCAGTCTTCTCAAAGATCTTATAGACCTGTTCAGGAGATAGAACCTAAGAAATGCTCCTAAAACACAGTGAAAATATCATCATCTTTGTTTAAACTACCACTGTTCTAACTTCTAATCATTGTCTTTCCACTGCCTCCCTATAGTTCTCAATATTAATTTTTCAAAAATACAGTGTTGGCAATGGCTTCACTTCAGTTCTTGGCTTCATCCCCCCATGTATTTTAGGCTCTAGCATGCAAAAGGCTTTTGCAACGGCAACATAAATTTAGAGGAAGCCAAAGTTTGAAACCAGAAATGGCCTTGATACAGTAAGTCCTTCTCAGAACTCTAAGAACTCGTGGGAGTGCTTTGGACAATTAAGGAATATGGGCTGGGGAGCATGCATCACTTTTATTAGATCTCAAAGCGCAGAGGGACCTGAGACATAAACTATGCCCATTATACCCATAAACAATTTTACAAGTCAGTAGAGAATTGTTCAACAAGATTCCTATGAAAGTCACTGAGATCACACTGCAGCTGACATGCCAGGAGTGAACATCTGGGGAAATAGGATTACATCGATTCGCAGGGGAGCACATATAATATCATTTCCCCTTGACCTCTACTGAGCTGGCTTCATTATCAAATCTCCCGGTGTTATGGCAGGCATTAATTTCTGAACTGTTCAGGCTGGTATGTGGATTTTTAGTATCAGGTGTCATCTATTATATCTCACAATGGGGTTTTTTGAACGTGAGCTTGCTGATAAAATCAAGGATCAATTCAACAAATAGGAAATTGTCCATTCAGACCAACCTTCCTTCTACCTCTCTCTGTAGACCTTAATGGCTCTCTCTCCAGTTGTCCTTGAAGATAAAACCCCTACTGGGGTTAATTTGAGCTGTGTACATTTTTTCACATATCATAATAAAAAATACAAGCCTGGTCATAAAAAAAATTACTTGTATGTTCAAGTCTACATAAAATTTAAAGAGAAATAGAAATTAATTTTTATTATTTCATTCATAAATGAATAGTAAGTATGTGGGAGGGAAATATTTCTTTCTAATGAAAATATTATTTTGCCAGGTTGTGATTTGCTTATTAATCACTAGATTGAAAGCTCCACAATGGCAGAGATTTTACCTGATCTGTTCACTGACATAGCCCCAGCACCAGCCCCTGATGGACACATAGCAGAAAAACAGCTTTCATCAAATGAATGACTAAGGAAAGGGTGCAAACACCGAGTTTACTCTGTTGGGCATTTTCTTTCTCACACGGAAACAATTTAGACATCAAAGAACATGACCATAAAAATCGAACAATATCACTACAAATAATATTAGCTAATGTTTATTGTCTCCTAGGAACATTTTTAGCCTTCTTATCTCCTTGCCTTTACTTCATTCATTTTCATTTATAGGCTAATAAAAGTTAAGACACATGTCCTATGTCACAAGTCAACTGAGGAATTTAAACATGAATCTGTGTCTTTATGATCAAGAGCCACTGTCTTATCCTCAGACCCTAAGTGCCTCTCTCTCCACATATACAACCCTATTCTACGGGATAGAATTCCTGGGAAATGAGAGACATATTGTCAAGATATGTCTTGACATAAATCTGTCCATGTTCTTATTATTTTCATTGCTCAGTATGAACCTTATATAAAGTTTCGCATAAAAGAGATAATTTGTTATAAGACCACTTTATACATTTGGTCAGTGAGGAATTAACAATGTAAGCCCTGGAACAACTGCCTCAAATTTGTTTCTCTAGCCATTACATTGCTGTGTGAAACCACATTTATTCTCATCCCACTCCACGCTCTTCCACTCAACACAAGGAATGACGATTAGTGATGCTTAAAAACACAAAATCAGACCTCACTTAAGATAATTTCTTGTTAACCTTATGGACTCACACTTTTACTAGGAGAAGTTTATATATATCCCCAGACTAACTCAAGCAGTGACTATGGCAGTAATTTTAGTTTAGGAACCACTGGATACTTAAGTAAGGCAACACCCTTTGGACAATGTTCAAACTGAACACTTACATTCAGTCAATCAAATGAATCATCATGATTACTTTCCTTAAATGACAGAATGAAAGTACCAAGCTTATTTAATACACACACTTCCTCTCCTTCCTTTTACATTTCACTTCCAACAATGACTCTAATGAAAAAATCCAAATGCAAGGAAAGAGGGTGTGTAGAAGCTGTTAGAATCTCATTAGGCCAGATGGTATCTATAAAAAGAAGAAATTTCCATGGAGATCTAAGAAAAATTATTGGACAAAATCTCTCCAATATTCAATTGGAAGAATCTGTCATTTAGAAAGAGTCTGATGATTCTGGGGTAGAATCAAAGGGTTTTTTTAATCCCAAATTAACTAGTATGCATTTGCATCGGGAGTATTGTAGATATCACGATATTTTCAAAGAATTTACAAATTCATAAAAAATAAAATGAGAAAAGAGTGTTGCTTCAAATATGCTTCACTGACAATTTTTATTATCATTTACATTTTTGCCTGTTTATAAGACTGGACTCTGATGAAGACTTTCTGATTTTTAGCGTTACATGGGTGGTATTTGTGACATATACACACACACATATATATATTTTGAGATAACACTGGTCACTTGCAATGAGTATTTGAAAATAAGTTTTACTCACTGGATGCTTGAAATATCCTAAAAACAGTAAAGAAATTTGAACACAGCCTTGTGATTTCTGAGCCAAAGAGGTAAAAAATAAAGAATCACCTTGATATAAAGGTAAATAAATGATTGATAAAGAAAAAGTACATTGCTGGTTGAAGTGTACTTTGAATACCATGAATGATACCAGAGGCATTTTTATGTTGGTTATTTTGTTATGCTTTTTTTTAGAAACCTATTTTGAGGTCTTACACTTTCATTTGTTCTAATATAAATGGACAATCAATAAGGTTGTTTATGTTCTTTGCATATGTGTATAACAGATATACTTTGAAATTTCTCTAATTTAGTTTATATTACTCAGCATATTGGAAGGTTGAGTTTCTCCACCAGCTACCAACCACTAACACTGGTCATGAAGCTAGCACTGGGAAGGAGTAAGGATGGAGAAGTCTATTCTGGCCTAAATAAACGGTGGTACATCCTGGATAGATGGAAAGCCTAGTAAAAGAATATTACAGTTTGATAATCTGTAGTATATTCAAAAGCAGAGACATTACTTTGCCGACTAAGGTCTGTCTAGTCAAGGCTATGGTTTTTCCTGTGGTCATGTATGGATGTGAGAGTTGGACCGTGAAGAAGGCTGAGTGCCGAAGAATTGATGCTTTTGAACTGTAGTGTTGGAGAAGACTCTTGAGAGTCCCTTGGACCGCAAGGAGATCCAACCAGTCCATTCTGAAGGAGATCAGCCCTGGGATTTCTTTGGAAGGAATGATGCTAAAGCTGAAGCTCCAGTACTTTGGCCACCTCATGCGAAGAGTTGACTCATTGGAAAAGACTCTGATTCTGGGAGGGATTGGGGGCAGCAGAGTCGGACATGACTGAAGCAACTTAGCAGCAGCAGCAGGTCTATCCATGCTGCTGGAATTGGCAGTATTTCATTCATTCTTATGACTGAGTAATATTCCACTGGACAATATGTACAACACGTATTGCACACAATATGTACAATATGTATTTTACAATACATTGTACACATTTATAATACAATTGTAAAGCTGTTATATTCCAATTTAAAAAAACACATGGGTGGGGGGGGAAGACCACAGAAGAGCTATTAGAAATGTCATCATCACCATAAAAAAGATTATTATACTTATTCTTCTCTGAATTTTGTGAAGAAAAAAATAAACTGGAGAAAGTGAGAGGGTCAGAGACAGAGCTCATTGTCTCTTATCATTTTATTCTACCTCCATAAGCACACAATCAAATACACTTGATATTCAGAACATTTAACCACTGCCAGGTGGCACCAATGGTAAAGAATCTACCTGACAAAGCAGGAGACGTAAGAGACACAGTTTTGATCCTTGGGTTGGGAAGATCTCCTGGAGGAAGGCATGGCAATCCACTCCAGTATTCTTCCCAGGAGAATCCCATAGACAGAGGACCTGGCAGGCTATGGTCCACGAGGTTGCAAAGAGTCAGAGAGGGCTGAAATGACTTAGCACACAGCATACTGGCCATTTAAAATGGACATGTGCTTACAATGAATAGTCAGTTTTTATGTATGTTGTTTGGTTGGTCTGTATTTCCCTTTTACACACACACACACACACACACACACACACATATTTATATATTGCTGAAGTATAGCTGACTTACAATGATTCAGGGGCATAGGAAGATGATTCAGATATACTTCCCTGTGCTATGCAGTAAACCTTTGTTGCTTGTTACAACTCTATTTTTTTAAAATTAGAAATCCAGCATTCTATCCTAAGTCAAAAAAGTAGAATCAAAATACCATATTTTTTAGGCAAAAATTCATAAGTTTTCTAACATACATATTATACATACTATTTATATATATGTATATAAAAGCTTTTCTACTACACTTGATAGAAGCTTGATAAAGAATATTAAAAAAAAGAAAAGAGATGGAGAAACTGGAAAATGTAAACTAAATGAGAGCACTGAATATGAAATACAAAAAGTGAGACAAACTAGATAGAAGTAGAAGATCAACATAGTCCAGTTGTTTTTAAACATAGCCATTGTTGGTCTACTTTGTATTTTGCTTAGTTACATGTTTTACTTTGTCCTTTGAAAGTAGACACAACTGGAAGCTTTTCTTATGCCATTTTCAGGAAACTACAAAGTAGCCCACATAAAACCTAAAGTGGCAAAAAATACTTTTTAAAAGCTTGACAATACTATTTGCTGTCATATGTTAGCACATGTTAAACCATAAGGTTACCCATACAATGTTTGCTAAAGTTATGACCAACCTAGACAGCATATTAAAAAGCAGAGATTGCTTTGTCAACAATGATCTGTCTAGTTGAGGCTATGGTTTTTCCAGTAGTTGTGTATGAATATGAGAGTTGGACTATAAAGAAAGCTGAGTGCAAAAGAATTGATGCTTTTGAACTGAGGTGTTGAAGACTCTTGAGAGTCCCTTGGACTGCAAGGAGATTCAACCAGTCCATCCTAAAGATCAGTCCTGGGTGTTCACTGGAAGGACTGATGTTGAAGCTAAAACTCCAGTACTTTGGCCACCTGATGCAAAGAGCTGATTCACTGGAAAAGACCATGATGCTGGCAAAGATTGAGGGCAGGAGAAGGGGATGACAGAGGATGAGATGGTTGGATGGCATCACTGACTCAATGTATATGAGTTTGGGTAAACTCTGGGAGTTGGTGATGGATAGGGAGGCCTGGTGTGCTGTGGTTCATGGTGTCGCAAAGAGTCAGACACGACTGAGCGACTGAGCTGAACCGAACTGTAAATCTGTGCAATCATATCAGAAAATAGTTTGGAATTACCTAAAAAAATACAGATAACATTCCCTAGGATCCAGCAATTTCTATTCTAGCTTTCTCATTTGTCATAGCAAATAACAACAATAATAATAAAACTAGAAATAACACAAATATACACTAGTATATATCAATAATTGTAGCTTATTCACACAGTACAACACTATAAAATAGTAATCATGAAGAAATAAACTACTGTCATTGATATAAATGCATTTTAAAATAATACTGAACAAAAAAGATAAAGTCATGAATGAATACACAATTCCATTTATGGAAAGAAAAAGATACCATTCATTCTTTCTTATACATACATATATGATAAAGCTAAAGGGAGAAACCTAGGGGAAAATATCTGGTAACATCAAAAATTCAGGCTAGAGGTGGTAAATGGGGAAGGTAATGAATGAGGACCGTGTCAGAGCTGTAATGGACTAGAGTGTCCTTTCAATGGGGACTTTGGAAATTTGGCAATTTTGTTATCATCTTATAAAATATACATCTATGGTTTATATTCATTTGACTGTTTCATCAACTTCACAATGAGCTCAAATATAAGGAACAATAGTTAACTTCAGCCTTGCATATACATACTAGTACCTACCTTATTATTTTAATTTTTATTTCTTAGAAATGTTACCAGCAAATTATCTCAGATATTCACTGAAGAAGAGCACAGTGGTTTAAGAGACATGCTTTCTATGATCTTAAAATTGAAACAAATGCGGAAATGCTGTTAAAGTATACAGGCTTGCAGTTAGAGGATAATTAAGTTGTGGAGATCTTACCCACAGTCTAGTGATTATCATCCACAAAAAACATATTAATATTATATACTGTATAGTTGCTAAGAGATTAGATCTTAAGTGTTCTCACCAGATTAAAAGAAATGATAATTATCTGATATGATAGAGGTATTAGCTAGAGCTACACTGGTAACCATATTACAGTATATAAATGTATCAAACCAACTCATTGTGCACCTTAAACTTACACAAAGCTATGTGTCACTTATCTCATTAAAAAAACAACAATACATCAAAACAGAATGCAATTTTCAAAGTCACTTCCATCTGAAATTTGAACAGAGCCATTGGAACTTCTAACAGTAGCTCAACTAAGAAAGGCTAATAGAAATCTTTTTTTTTTTCTAAACTGGGGTCTGAGTTAGACATGAGAAGATTTTAGGTGTCTGATAGGGTCCTAATGGCTCTATTCATCCCATTCCTCTCCCTACTCTGTCTGCAGGTCAGAACAAGGACAGCTAAGCCCATGGGAAGGATTTGTTCTGTCCTTCCTTTCCACTACACTGGTGTTTATTAACAATGCTTCTTATTGACTGCATATTCCCTGCATCTGTAAAGAGAAATAAAATGGCCAGTGTCTGTATTATTCCAGTTCTACCCTTTCTCACATCTTTGTTGGACTTGTTTCCCAGCCTGACGGCTTCTTCAGTTGGACCCTCATTTCCCCCAAAAATGCCCTGTATGGATGAGAAGTGACTAGTGGAGGAGACTCATTAATTTTGCTTTTGATACTGTCAATGTAAGGAGTTACACCTCTTAATGTGTGTCATACAGAGGACAGGCAGGCAAGAATAAAAAAACTGGTCATCAACTTTAGGTGATAACTGGGGATAAATGAGCCACCACAGAAAACTGTGCAAAAGTTAGGGATAAAAGAAGTAATTTATACTCTCTGGGATTTGTTGTTGTTGTCCTTATTGATTTTGCATTTATTATTATTCTGTTTCATTCTTTCCAATAAAATGTAAAATAGCTTTGACTGTTATATGCTTCCAAATGATCTGGTTATCAAAAAATGCTTTACACTGTGTTCCAAAATTTAGGTCAATCTTCTTCTGATCACAAGAGAGCTAAATATCCAGTGTCACATTTTTGGCAGAAGATTTTTGACTTTGCAATAGACTAACTGGCAAAGAATGTTGGAATAGAAAAGTCTGTAGAATAGTGAACAGTAGGAGATTTACATTTACTTATACACATTCAAGGAGAAGGCAATGGCACCCCACTCCAGTACCCTTGCCTGGAAAATCCCATGGACGGAGGAGCCTGGAAGGCTACAGTCCATGGGGTCGCTAAGAGTCGGACACGACTGAACGACTTTACTTTCACTTTTTACCTTCATGCATTGGAGAAGGAACTGGCAACCCACTCCAGTGTTCTTGCCTGGAGAATCCCCGGGATGGGGGAGCCTGGTGGGCTGCCGTCTATGGGGTTGCACAGAGTCGGACACGACTGAAGCGACTTAGCAGGAGCATACACATTCAATCATGTTATACATGGTTATTTTCCATGTGTCCCGGGCCTGTTAGGAGATGTTAGGCATTCAGTGGTTAACAAGCCAGTAAAGATCCCTTCCCTCATGGATCCTCAAATCTAGTGTTAGCAACTGAATCTACTCTCTAAGCAGAGACAGTCCTAGAATGACCTAGAGACAAACCAGTCTTATATAGCAGAAAGGCACAGGCCATTGAGTAGAAGCCTTATCAAAACCTCCTGAGCACATTGGGGACTCTGTCTCTGTGCTAGCTTTTCACCATCTTCTCTTTACCTATATTTATTCTCTGTTCTTCCCTGCCCTGTTCTGTGCCCAGGAGGCTGACCTTAAAGGGTACATTACCCTGGGTTTCCTGGCACTCTGTCTTCAGTTGCATCTGGTAAATGGGAGACAAGAGAGAGATGGGAGGATGAGAGGAGAGGAAAACAAAAGAAGAGGAGGGTCCGGATCTGCTTCACTTTACGCCCTCTCTCTCCTATGACTCCCACTGTCCACTGGACTCCAGGTATCACCATTTCCCCTCCTTGCCTCTTTCAGCTACAGCAGCCACGTCTCTTGTTGCTGCTTGGGGGGGTTGACACAAAAATGGTACATAATCAGATTATTCCCATGGAAAGCTTTTCCAAAAGTCCTATTTTCAAGCATACACATTCAATCATGTTATACATGGTTATTTTCCATGTGTCCCGGGCCTGTTAGGAGATGTTAGGCATTCAGTGGTTAACAAGCCAGTAAAGATCCCTTCCCTCATGGATCCTCAAATCTAGTGTTAGCAACTGAATCTACTCTCTAAGCAGAGACAGTCCTAGAATGACCTAGAGACAAACCAGTCTTATATAGCAGAAAGGCACAGGCCATTGAGTAGAAGCCTTATCAAAACCTCCTGAGCACATTGGGGACTCTGTCTCTGTGCTAGCTTTTCACCATCTTCTCTTTACCTATATTTATTCTCTGTTCTTCCCTGCCCTGTTCTGTGCCCAGGAGGCTGACCTTAAAGGGTACATTACCCTGGGTTTCCTGGCACTCTGTCTTCAGTTGCATCTGGTAAATGGGAGACAAGAGAGAGATGGGAGGATGAGAGGAGAGGAAAACAAAAGAAGAGGAGGGTCCGGATCTGCTTCACTTTACGCCCTCTCTCTCCTATGACTCCCACTGTCCACTGGACTCCAGGTATCACCATTTCCCCTCCTTGCCTCTTTCAGCTACAGCAGCCACGTCTCTTGTTGCTGCTTGGGGGGGTTGACACAAAAATGGTACATAATCAGATTATTCCCATGGAAAGCTTTTCCAAAAGTCCTATTTTCAAGAAGCATCTACTGCCTGATCAGAGTTGGCGGAAACCACTATCAAGGGAAGGGGTGGGATGCAGTCCTCTATCTAAATGTCTAAGCGGAGACAGGGCCATGATTCACCAGCAGGACCTGCCTCAGTGAAGGTCCATGGGCACTGGGCTCTCAGCAACATACTGCTGAGAATTTGAAATGCATTAACTAAATACTGGCTGACATCTACCAGATGCACATGGAGAAAATGATGTGACTAATCTGATGCTCTCTGGGAGCTCACTGTCTGATGATGGAGGGAGACACAGATATAACTGGAGAGCATATGACGAGGGCTGCAAGATGTATGTACAGGGAATAATGGAAGTAAGTGATTAATCCTGCTGAGAGGGGGAAGGGGCTTAGGGTAAAGGAATACTCAATGGAAAATTGCATATGTGAGCTAAAATTTGAAGGATGAGTTAGAATTTACTATACTAGAAGGGGCTGCTAGATCAGGAGTGAGTGACTGGTGAACAGGGCAGGGAGGGCATTGCAAGAGGAATAAACCATGTGTACAAGGAAGCAGGAGCAAGGAGGCCTGGAAAACGGGGCTGATAGGAGGAAAAGCTAGTGCACAGTAGAGAACAGCCGGGCAGCGGAGGCAGAGGATGTAAGAACACGAGATGAGGAAGGAGCAGAGCCTGGCTACACATGTCGTAATTCTTCAACAAGGAATTAACTAATAATGTGCATTTCGGAAATGTAAATCAGTGGAGGGGACTGAAGGACCAGTTAATATCATAGTTTTCTTCCTCTTCCCTAGTACCTTTTCTGAGCAGTTGTTTTTTAGTCAGTAAGTCATGTACGATTCTTTTGTGGCCCTATGGACTGTAGCCCACCAGGCTCCTCTGTCCATGGGATTTTCCAAGTGAGACTACTGGAGTGGGTAACCATTTCCTCCTCTAGGGGATCTTCCTGAACCAGCGATCAAACCTGAGTCTCCCGTATTGCAGGCGGATTCTCTACTACTGAGCCACCAGGGAAGGCCCCTTCTAAGCTGTAAAAAACTTTTATCAACTTCAAGGATAATGTTCAGCTGTAATGATCCATAAGGGCACACTGACTGTTTATGGCTACCCCTTCCTGTAATTTGTTGTGGCGTGTGCTCTGATTGGTTGGTGCCTATACCTTGCTCTGTGAAAATCATTGTGGTATGGCTCCCCTTCAAGGATTCAATCATGACAAGCTGGGATCACTGCAAGGGGCTTCTTATAACTCACAACTGAAAACACAGAACTACTTTTAGCAACATAATTATTTCAAAATATTTTCAGTCCTCACTCTTCACAACGGAAATGTCTAATTTTCTTGTCATTTTTGCTTAGTGAAGTGGAAAGGTGATAAGGAGAGGTGGAACTAGTTAGACAGGAAACAAAGGCAGGGAAGGAGTTTGGGGGATAAAGACAATGAGTCTGAATTTAGGAGTGTTGAGATGGAGCTACTGATGGAAATCCTTGGGAGAGTACCTAGAAAATCCATGGAGCCAGAGCTTAACAGAGAGATGGCTGAGATTAGAAACCAGCAAGTTAACTTGTGAGTATGCATATAAGGTCACCAGGAAAAGTTTGTCAGTAAAGAAAACAAAGAAGGAATACTTCATCATTCCAGTTTTCAGGCCACACAGAAAACTCTTCATTTGAAAGGCGGCCCAAGGATAACCAATAGATTATCATTAAGGTGAGCACCGTCAGGATTTGCCTGGGATAGCTCCAGTTTATGCTTGTCATTCTAACATCTTATCTGGATTCCAACATCCTATCCTCAGCATTTGACCTAGACAGGAGTGTCCTATTCAAATAAGAAAATCTGGGGTTTGAATTTAAGTGAGAAGGATATTTAGTGAGTGGTTAAGAGCAGCAGGGTTCCCTGGTGGCTCAGCTGGTAAACAATTGTCTGCAATGTGGGAGACCTGGGTTTGATCTCTGGGTTGGGAAGATCCCCTGGAGAAGTGAATGGCTACCCACTCCAGGATTCTGGCCTGGAGAATTCCACAGAGGATGAGATGGCTGGATGGCATCACTGACTCAATGGACGTGAGTTTGAGTGAATTCTGGGAGTTGGTGATGGACAGGGAGCCCTGGCATGCTGTGATTCATGGGGCCGCAAAGAGTTGGACATGACTGAGTGACTGGACTGAACTGATATAGTCCAAGAGGTCGCAAAGAGTCAAACACGATTGAGTGACTTTCACTTCACTTAAGATCACTAAATACAGGTCTATGCAAACCTTCCAGCCCACTGGCCTTGAGGAGCCTACATTTATGGTCTACATGTAGGTCATACCTCAGGTGCAGTCTTTGCCATGAATCTCAAACATATTACTTGGTATTCATTTTCAATGATTTGTTATTAACATCTTAGATACTGATTGCCTCTTTGGAGTAATTCAACCTATTTGGATTTTTGGTGTTTCAATGCTGTTTTTCAGCTTTTTAAAATTTTACTACTGGTTTTGGGGTGATGATGTTTTAACTTCTATCATACATTCCTTTTTCTTTCATTTTCAAATTGAAGTCCCTAATAATTTTGGTGTCAGCAGAATAAAATTAATTTCACCAGAGGATGGTCATACATCTGTCATATCTGACATACTTTGACTCCCCATAAGTAATGGCCAATCTGAAATTCTGATCTTCATGCCATGGCTGGAAACAATGCATCCTGGGCTTAGTTTACAGTTTATAACATATTAACCTTTTAATTGACTCTATTTGAATGAATAGTACATTCCCACATGTTTCAGGGAAATATTGATTTCTTGTGGGAAAATACTCAAACGATTAAATGCCCATGAAACCCCATAGGAACCCAATTTAAACCTTAAAACATTTAATTACAAAGCCTTCTATTTAATTGGTTTCCCAAATAATGTTGTGAGAAAATATATCATTAGAAAAAGCTATTGGATAGGCAAAGTACTATAATTTAACAATGTTTTCTCTAGTAAAGTCCTTTATCACAATCTAAGTTGGTTTTATCAGACCTTCTATTTTCTCTCTTAGCATGTGGTCAGAGAAACATACTCAAACAAACTAACCCTTCTACATATGCCTTTCTTCCTTTCCAAATAGAGTTACTCTGCAAAGAGGAGAAACCAGCATACATCTGGATCACAGAAGGAACACACTGTAAGCCTAGCCCCAGATATTTCGCCTGCGGTCACTGCCTGCTCTAGGATGACCTAGTGGTCACGTGGAAGCTCCTGGGACTGGCACGTGGCCAGGCAAGCGGTGTGGCAGAGCGAGAGGCAGCACCTGCAGAGCCACCCTAGTTTCAGGGTTTGCCACCTGTGTCTTCACTGCGGCCTGTTCTTGCTGACTACAGGTGGGCATCCCGCACCAGCTCTCTCCAAAACTGGGGGCTGAGCCTGCTCCAATATTCTTTGACTTGGGACCTGATCCTCTTTTCCTTCTTCACAGATGGAAGTGTTGAGTTCCAAAGCCTCCTGCTCGGGGCTGTTTGCCCACAGTGTGCTCTGTCCACAGCCCTTTTCTCCTTTGTTTGTATTTCTTTGAATCAAGCCATGCCCAGATCATCCCAGCTTCCTCAGATTGGCATCCCAGGAGAACCAGTATCTCTCCTGAGAATAGCTGTACAAGTCAGCAAAGGCATAGTCCCAGTTTAATCCCTCTCCACCAACTGTCAGGGCCCAGCATGGCTTGAGACCATTACACAAGGTATCTCGACAACATATTTTCCCCCTTTTATTCTCGTTTTCTTTCTTTTAGTAGACTTAGGACAGCTTTGTTCTGAATATACTTTCCACCTCACGGTTACATTTTGACATGAACAGTGGTCTTTACAGCCTATCTTACCTGCACTACTGTGTGTAACTGTATTGATAACCTCACAAAGGCACCAGAATTAGTCAAGAGACAGCACCACCTGGGTTGCTGGGTGAAAGCCCTGGGACCTGATCATGGCTTAAATCTAGAAAAGTACTTCACTGGGAGTAGACATTATTGAGCATGGTAAACCCTTACATAGAAGTTGAGCTTTACCTAAGAATGTATGTATGTGACCTGTTTATTCTGGTTTCACATCCTGGTTTGAAGATTTAATATACAACATTGTACAGATCATTTCCTCAAATCGGTCCCTCAAGCATGCAAATTCTATGAAACTGGTGGGTTATTCCAGAGTTGACTTGCTGAGAAGACACAGGATTAACTGATAACATGGTTGAAAGTAGAAACAAAGGATACATAGAGCAAGGTAGGGAGGGAAGAAAGAAAGAGAATTAAAAAAAAAGAGAGAGAATAAATTCCAATCAGACAGAGAATAGCCCCATGCAACAATAATTTATTTCTCTGAAAACCATCGGGTCATGTCTCTGTAAATACAGTAATCAATTGTTGTGTCAGTTAAGGTTCTGTGATTTCATGTAACAAAACCTGCTCTGGTAGATCCAAGCAAAAAGGAACTTGTTGGCAGAAAGTGTTTGGAAAGCATGAAAGAAGAAAATGGGAGTCACTTGTCTTGAAAAAGAGAAATCAAGGCAAAGCTGGGGAGTCAGGCTGGAAGGTTTCTTGCACAGTCTCTTAGTTTTCCTAGTCCTTATCTAAAAGAAATGAACTCCAACCGTTAAATATACTTACGGTATTCTTAAGAGTTTAAATTGTAATGTGTCAGCATGGCTTTTTCCTACCTTGAGTTTCCTAACCACACCCTGGCCATAGAATGTAGAGCATCTAGATGCTCAGTGCTGCCAAAGATGCTCCAAAGTGAGAGTGGGAAAGGAATCCTCCACACTGGAAAGTCACTGGGAAGGAGGTGCCCTTTATAGGCACCGCGCTGCACCAAGCTCCACGCTGCACTGCAGAATCCCATGCCATCAGCTCATCTTTTCCTCCCATCAGCTTTATCAAGCAGGTAGTCACATTCCAAAGGAGATCAGCCCTGGGTGCTCTTTGGAAGGAATGATGCTAAAGCTGAAGCTCCAGTACTTTGGCCACCTCATGAGAAGAGTTGACTCATTGGAAAAGACTCTGATGCCGGGAGGGATTGGGGGAAAGGAAGAAAAGGGGACGACAGAGGATGAGATGTCTGGATGGCATTACCGACTTGATGGACGTGAATCTGAGTGAACTCCGGGAGTTGGTGATGGACAGGGAGGGCGGGCGTGCTGCGCTTCATAGGGTCGCAAAGAGTTGGACACGACTGAGTGACTGGACTGCACTGAGCTGAGCATCCTTGGGGCCTCCCTGGTGGCTCAGGTGGTAAAGCATCTGCCTGCAATGCAGGAGACCTGGGTTCAGTTCCTGGGCTGGGAAGACCCCCTGGAGAAGGGAATGACAACCCACTCTAGCATTCTTGCCTGGAGAATTCTCTAGACAGCAGAGTCTAGCAGGTTGCAGTCCACGGGGTCACAAAGAGTTGGGCACAACTGAGTGACCCCACTTTCACTTTTCTTTGCACTAGTAGGATTCTCAAGCCAATCCTAGGAAAAAGGAAAACCAGGGAGAGGAGCTGACTTGCAGGAGTCAGCAGAGCCCAGACTGAGTCTTGGCCTGGCTCCTGCCTTTATCTAATATGATATGATCACTTGCCTGAAACTTTCTGTTTCCCAACTTGAGAGGGAAGTAGAACTCAACAGTTTTCCTAGTCAGGGTTGATGTCTCCAGTGTTCCTGCCTGGAGAATCTCAGGGATGGAGGAGCCTGATGGGCTGCCATCTATGGGGTTGCACAGAGTCAGACCCGACTGACGTGACTCAGCAGCAGCAGCCTCAGTGTGCATATCACAGTGATACCAGTTGTTAAAATAATGACATACTGGGTTGTCCAGAAAGTTTGATTGGATCTTTCTGTAACATCTCACGGAAAAATTTTAATGAACTTTTTGGCCAACCCAGTACTTCCCCATCAGTTGGTAAATAGCCACAGGCTCTCGGGATGCCCATGACTGCCACGCTGGCCCTTTCTCTAGGTCTTCAGATTTCCATATTATTCAACAAATGACTTAACACATGGTGTATCCAGGGACTGCAAGGATTCTGCCATCCTTCCTCGTTAGTTGCTATCAGTTTCACAGCAAAATATTTTGAATTTTATCTCTGTTTCTATTTAAGTCCAGGGAAGAAGACAGTAGGCCTTTAAGTAGTGGGGCTTAGCTTATATTCCAAAATTACCTGTGCAATATTTATAACAAAGATAGCCAGGTCATTACTTTCACTAAAAACAACAATAATAATAAAAGCAGTTTCCCTCTGGGCCCACAGGGTCTGGGCTTCAATGACTTTCCCATTTTGGTGCCCTTTCTTCCTTAGCATTCTCCCTAATTTATTAGAAACATCAATCCAGTCAGAGTGAATGTGTGTCTATGCCTTAGAAGAAAAAAAGAAATGTGATGTATGGTGGGGTAGAATTATCCGTCCTCATTAGCTGGAACCCAGGAGGGTCTGTAAGAGCCACTCACCAAGAAGACCATAGATCAAGGCTAGCGTGTCCCAGCAGACTCCAAGGTACCGTACTTCATTATTTTCCCAAATAAGCACCAACGGGTGCTTGCTTTGTATTCGAGCTCCACTTTTCCATGTTATAATACGTTCATTTAAATGCAGATTTTGTTATTCTGCTTAACATCATCAGTCTATCAGACAGACACCTGTGGGGAAATATAAATTAACCTATCTCTGTACATTAGTGGGAAGCACTAAGCTTGCCTCAATTATCAATTTGTCCTCGGGGTCACCTTGTTTTATCTTTCACACATTAAGAATGCTGTTCAGAAATGCATTGTCGTGCCTTGCCATCTGAAGTGTTCCACCTCTCACGAACAGGATAGCTTCGACTACATCACAGGCTGAAGAACTCATCCATAAACTCAGGAAAGCATGTTATCCTGGGGGAAAGTACCACCAACAGATATGCTGGTATCAGTGTCGTCCATCCTGGTGTGAGCCACTGCTCTATCTATTTGAAAGGTTCTAGGCTAGCTCTTCTCAGCACAAAAACGTTCGGCTGAGAACCTGAAGCAGAACTCAGTGAGAACCTTATGAGAAGTCATTTGATGGGTCATTCATAGAGGGCAGAGAGGCCTGGAAATTAGCCTTCTTTGAAAAGTGAACCAACACATGTGCAAAGAGCAAACATATGGGTACTAAGGGGAAAGGAGAGTGGTGAGATGAATTGGGAGGTTGGGATGGATATATATACAATATTGAGACGATGCACAAAATATATGAGAACCTACTGTATAGTATAAGGAACTCTACTCAGTGCTCTGTGATGACCTAAATATGAAGGAAATCCAGAAAACGGGGTTGTTATTTAGTCGTTAAATTGTGTCCAACTCATTGTGACTCCATGGATTGTAGCCTGCCAGGATCCTCTGTTCATGGGATTTTCCAGGCAAGAAAACTGGACTGGGTTGCTGTTTCTTTCTCTAGGGTATCTTCCCACCCCAGGGATCAAACTTGTGTCTCCTGCTTGGCAGGTGGATTTTTTTTTTTTTTTACCACTGAGAGACCTGGGAAGATATATGTATGCATGTATGTATGTGTATACATATATATATATATGTAGCTATTTATGTAGATATTTGTATATGCATAGCTAATTCACTGTGTTATACATTAAAAACTAACAAAACATTGTAAAGCTACTATACTTCGATAAAAAGTACATAAATAAAAATGAACCAAGTAAATTCATAGATAAGAGCTTACTAGAGTGTTACATTAAAGGACTCAGGGACTCGGAACTAACATTAGTAAGTGCTAACCCTGGTTTTATATTCTATAAACAGTAGTTCGGTCCACACTTAAATTGAGAATTAGGGATGCCATGTTCTCATTTAACAGATAAGGTCAGAGACTGCACTATACGTGGCCACTGGCCATGCTGCCTGGTTCCTCTAAACTAGGTCCCGTTGCATTAATTCAAAAGCAAGAAGAGTCTGACAGCAGACCAAAGCTTGACCAAAGAATGCATTCCTACCATCAGCAGTATTGCCGTATCTGAAGAGAATACTCGCCTGAGGTTTAACAAACCAGGGAAGTAGAGAGCTCAAGTTTTAAATCCTGCGTTTGGCACAGTATCTTTCCTGAAATCCTCAAGCAAAGGATAGGTACCCTTGGTGGCCAGTCCTAGTGTATCCTAGAGTCTTCTATCACATACTCAACACTAATAAAATTATTTGTCTGAGAATCACCTTTCTGAATAGACTGAGAGTTCTATGGAAGTTTCTTCCATAATATTTTGTTTACCAAAATCCCCACACTTAGCTCAGTGCACGTCACTCCTCAAACTATTAAGTGAGTAGTCAATTTCCAACTCAGTCCGTAGAAGAGGGAAACAGACAACCTGATGAAAAAACCTTGACCTAGTAAATGGATCCGGAGAAGGCAGTGGCACCCCACTCCAGTACTCTTGCCTGGAAAATCCCATGGATGGAGGAGCCTGGTGGGCTGCAGTCCATGGGGTCGCTAAGAGTCGGACACGACTGAGCGACTTTGCTTTCACGCCTCGGAGAAGGAAATGGCAGCCCACTCCAGTGTTCTTGCCTGGAGAATCCCAGTGACAGGGGAGCCTGGTGGGCTGCCATCTATGGGGTTGCACAGAGGTGGACACAACTGAAGCGACTTAGCAGCAGCAGTAAATGGATCTCTAATGTCACAGGTGGCTGCATCAGATGCCATAGCTCCACAGCACTGGTTTCCCCTCCTTGCTCTCTTAGCCCTAAACTGAGGCTGCCCAGGGCGCTGCCTAATTATTATGTGTGTGTCCCATTTATTTTTCTTCAGAGGCAAACTGTGTAGGCCTGCTACTGTACATACTTCCTCTTCTTGGTGGTTTGATTTCTCAACTAAAGATAGCACCTGCAAACTAGTCGCTCTCTTGCCCCTTGTGCACATGAAGATTGTGCAGCTCATTCCATGGGACTTGCGGGCAGTCACATGAGGACGTCACCGGGCCTCGAAGGCCAAGGCCCTGACCCAGAAACGCAGTGGCCTGCTCTGGCGCCGAACTTGAGTGACCATCAGTGGTCCTAGAATGGCACCTCTGCCACACGATGTGCAAGGGGAATGTAGTTCATTCTAAGAAGAAAAGGACTCTCTCTAGAAAGTCAGAAGCAAAACGCTTAGAAATTTTCAGAACTTTCTTGAAGGGATATGTAATTGATGGTTTGTGAGAAAATGCAGACAGTAACAGAGAACTTGGTCTCAGGTACAGGCTTCTTTATTAGAATATTTAGAGGTTTTCTTTGATCAGTTGAATGTATCAACCCTCACCCCAATAGTATATTCCCTTACAATACCAAATTCCCTTCTTTAAGAAGGAAATGGCAGCCCACTCCAGTGTTCTTGCCTGGAGAATCCCAGTGACAGGGGAGCCTGGTGGGCTGCCATCTATGGGGTTGCACAGAGGTGGACACAACTGAAGCGACTTAGCAGCAGCAGTAAATGGATCTCTAATGTCACAGGTGGCTGCATCAGATGCCATAGCTCCACAGCACTGGTTTCCCCTCCTTGCTCTCTTAGCCCTAAACTGAGGCTGCCCAGGGCGCTGCCTAATTATTATGTGTGTGTCCCATTTATTTTTCTTCAGAGGCAAACTGTGTAGGCCTGCTACTGTACATACTTCCTCTTCTTGGTGGTTTGATTTCTCAACTAAAGATAGCACCTGCAAACTAGTCGCTCTCTTGCCCCTTGTGCACATGAAGATTGTGCAGCTCATTCCATGGGACTTGCGGGCAGTCACATGAGGACGTCACCGGGCCTCGAAGGCCAAGGCCCTGACCCAGAAACGCAGTGGCCTGCTCTGGCGCCGAACTTGAGTGACCATCAGTGGTCCTAGAATGGCACCTCTGCCACACGATGTGCAAGGGGAATGTAGTTCATTCTAAGAAGAAAAGGACTCTCTCTAGAAAGTCAGAAGCAAAACGCTTAGAAATTTTCAGAACTTTCTTGAAGGGATATGTAATTGATGGTTTGTGAGAAAATGCAGACAGTAACAGAGAACTTGGTCTCAGGTACAGGCTTCTTTATTAGAATATTTAGAGGTTTTCTTTGATCAGTTGAATGTATCAACCCTCACCCCAATAGTATATTCCCTTACAATACCAAATTCCCTTCTTTCAGAAGAATTTATTAACTAGACTTTCCAAAGAGCCCCATGCCAAGGACTGAGCCACACTGGTCTGTAGGTTTTGATCTTTCCTATCTGTTTGGTCCTGTCTCTGAAGTACACCTCTCCTTCATCCTCTATTGAAGTTCACAACTCTCTTTTTAAGAGAAAATAAAATAGCTACACAATAATTTACACAGTTTTCACATTTAAGCCATTCCTTCTCTTCTGTTTCACTCAGAGATAACTAAGAACATCATCTTCAAAATCAATCAGGAGTACAGGAAATATATATATATACACATACACACACGCACATATATATACATACATATATATAGCATGATTCATTCCTAGACTTTCTGCTAAGAGAAATGGATACATTATAAATGAAACTATTATCTCCTCTGAGACAAGCAGCACCTCTAAATAACACCAGATACACCTTTAGTCACTCCAGAAAATCATTTAATCACATATTCATCTCAACATCTCAAGCAAATCATATTGGAAAACAAAATAATGAAAATTCTGAAACAAAATTGCAGTTTGGGTAAACTGGATTCTTTTTTTGTAAATTTATTTATTTATTTTAATTGCAGGCTAATTACTTTATAATAGATTGGATATTTTTAAGATGTGTCTTTCACAGAATAAGCCCAGAATTGTCTGATTTCAAGGATTTGAAGAATTCTAAAAGAAACAGTTTCTTTGTACACAATTTTTATATAATATACACAATTCATGAGATTTTATAAGTCACAAAGTCATTTCAGAATTATGTCATTAAATTCCACACTAGTTGTGTCAAGTAAGGCAAGACTGATATTATGACCACATTGAATAAGTGAGAAAACTGAGGCACAAAGAAATATGTGCCTCTTACAAGTTTATCATCAAAAAATAAGCAGAAGACCTAAATAGACATTTTTCCAAAGAAGACATACAGATGGCCAACAGGCACAGAAAAAGATGCTCAGTATCACTCAGTATTAGTATTGAGCATCTTAGTGATACTAGAAATGCATATTAAAACTACAATGAGATAGCAGCTCAGACCTGTCAGAAAAGCTATCACCAAAATGTCTACAAGTAATAAATGCTAGACAGGATGTGGAGAAAAGGGAGCCCTCCACATGATTGGTGGAATGTAAATGATGCAGTTGCTGGGGAAAACATTATGGAAGTTGCTTAAAAAACTAAAGAGCGAGCTACTATGTAATCCAGCAATTCCATTCCTGTGCATATACCCCAAAAAGATGAAAACTCTAATTTGAAAAGATACATGCACTCAATGTTCTAACCAAATGATTCATAATAGCCAAGACATGGAAGCAATCTAAACATCAATCAACAGATGAATGGATAAAGAGCGTGTGAGATTATATATTTATATATATACACACACGCACCAACACATACGTACACACACACACTCATGCCCAATAATGATGGAATATTACTCAGTCACAAAAAAGACACATTGCCATTTGCAGTAGTATGGATGAATTTAAATATTATCATACTGAGTGAGGTATGTCAGACAAAAAAACAAATATGATGTTCTTTGCATGTGAAATCTAAAAAGAATACATAAAGGAATTTATTTACAAATCAGAAACAGATTCACAGATGTAAAAAACAAATTTATGGTTATCAAAGGAGAGGGGGTAGATCAGGAGTATGAGATTAAAAAATACACACCACTATAAACAACAAGGTTTTACTGTATAGCACTGGGCACCCAGGGATGCCAAAAAAATGGGCTTTCCTGATAGCTCAGTTGTTAAAGAATCCACCTGCAATGCAAGAGACCCCAGTTCAATTCCTGGGTCAGAAAGATCTTCTGGAGAAGGGATAGGCTACCCACTCCAGTATTCTTAGGCTTCCCTTGTAGCTCAACTGGTAAAGAATCTGTCTGCAGTGCAGGAGACCTGGGTTTGATCCCTAGGTAGGGACTATCCACTGGAGAAGGGAAAGGCTACCCACTGCAGTATTCTGGTCTGGAGAATCCAATGAACGGTACAGTCCATGGGGCCACAGAGTCAGACACCACTGAGCAACTTTCACTCTAGGACTTCCCTGTAGCTCAAATGGTAAAGAATCTGCTGGTGATACAGGAGACCAGGGTTCAATCCCTGGGTCTGGAAGAGCCTCTGGAGAGAAGGGAATGGCAATCCACTCCAGTATTCTTGCTTGGAGAATTCCATGGACAAAGAAAGCTGGTGGGCTATAATCCATGGGGTCACAAAGAGACACAACTGAGCAACTAACACACACATACACGGAACTATATTCAGTATCTTGTAGTAACCTACAATGAAAATAATCTGAATGCAATATATATATAAAACTGAATCACTTTGCTATACCTCTGAAACTAGTAAAATATTATAAGTCAATTATACTTCAATTTAAAATAAAATGTAGATCACTGGAGATGGAAAGCCAGGTTTTCTGACTTTAATTCTAGTGTTCTTGATAAAACAGAAACATAATTACTTTTTACTGTAACATTTTCATTGAAACATCATAAAGAACAAATATTTATTATAAGAATGAAGAATTTGCAGCCAATCCATCTTTATTTATGTGACTAGAACCAGAGTGTATGAAAAGAAGGAAAGTACTTAGTCCCTACAATAAAACCTTTTACAGTTTAGCTAAGTGTTAATACAAACACCAAGAGACACTGGAAAGTTGTGCTGCTGATTTTTTTCAAGAGTCTGTATTATCAGAGCAAGTAAAGGACACTGCCTACCTGAACAGGTTCACGTAATCCTGCCAGGCAAACACACACCTAGTACATGAGAAACAAGGTTCCAGAACACAGTAAGCTCACAACTGAGGCTTTTAGATTGCTGGCTAAATGAGGGAGATAAAATTGAAGAAAGCTATCTACATTATGTCTACTTCCAGCAAGGTATTTTTTGACATGTACTTTTTGATATTGTCTTCCAAATGGAGAAAACCTCTCCTTCAGCTATCACCTAAGACATTGGCTGTCTCCAGATTTCACTCGTTCATTTCTTCATTCAGTCCTTCAGCAATCATTTACTGGTTGCCTATTATATACCAGCCACTATTTGAAATGTTATGAATATAGTAGTGAAGGAAGGAAGCATAATCCCTGTCTCCACCAAGTTTACAATTTGATGGAGAGAGGTAGCCGATACACACATCAATGATTATGCATGCCTAATAAAAGGTCATAATATTTATGGAGTAACATAAGCAGGAAATAAGGCTAGTGAGTCCCATGCTGGTTGGCAAACTGACAATTTTCAAAAATGTCAGAACTAAAATGTGTTGAAAAAAATGAAAATTTGAGCAAAGATCTGAAGAAGGAATAGAGTAAGAAAGAAATGCAGCTTTCAAGGAAAATAATATTCTAAGCAGAAGAAAGAGCCTCTGCAAAGGCTGTCCACGGCTCACTGGAAGGAGAGAAGGAAGATGACTCTGGAAGAAAAGGAGTCAGGTATCCACAGAGGAGCTCGAAGCACATGAGGGAGGCACTAGCAGATCACAAAGACCTGCTGTACTTTGAAAGGACACTGGCTTTTTTAACTTGAGTAAGATCGGGAGCCCTTGGGAGGTTCTGAGCAGGGGATTAAGGTAATCTAACTTGCTTTCATTTGTGGCTGGGCTGAGACCATACTAAACCAGGACAACAGTATAAGCAGCAAGGCCATAGCAGTAGGTAAATACAGTCCAGACAAGAGATAATGGTATAATGATGAATATATCACTGGTCTACTTCTTGCTCTCCACTGGCTGTGCTTGAACTATCTTATTCATTGCACCTGGTTCCTTCACACATCTTCTATGTCCTGGTCACTTTCAAATCTATCTCTGATTTAAAAACCTCTCCACAGCACTATGGAGAAGGCAATGGCAACCCACTCCAGTACTCTTGCCTGGAGGATCCCATGGATGGAGGAGCCTGGAAGGCTGCAATTCATGGGGTTGCTAAGAGTTGGGCACGACTGAGCGACTTCACTTTCACTTTTAACTTTCCTGCATTGGAGAAGGAAATGGCAACCCATTCCAGTCTTCTTGCCTGGAGAATCCCAGGGACAGAGGAGCCTGGTGGGCTGCCGTCTATGGGATCGCACAGAGTCAGACACGACTGAAGCACCTTAGTAGCAGCAGCAGCAGCAGCAGCAACAGCACTACATATTTTACGATAGGCTAGATAGCTACCCCACCATAACATGTTGATGTTAAACATATTCTCACCTTAATACATACAGAATCCTTTGTATTTTCATCTTACAGCTGAATTTAGTTCAGTTCAGTCACTTAGTTGTGACCAACTCTTTGCAACCCCATGAATCGCAGCACACCAGGGCTCCCTGTCCATCACCAACTCCCGGAGTTCACTCAGACTCATGTCCATCGAGTCCGTGATGCCATCCAGCCATCTCATCCTCTGTCGTCCCCTTCTCCTCCTGCCCCCAATCCCTCCCAGCATCAGAGTCTTTTCCAGTGAGTCAACTCTTCTCATGAGGTGGTCAAAGTATTGGAGTTTCAGCTTTAGCATCATTCCTTCCAAAGAAATTCCAGGGTTGATCTCCCTCAGAATGGATGGGTTGGATCTACTTGCAGTCCAAGGGATTCTCAGGAGTCTTCTCCCAACACCACATTTTAAAAGCATTAATTCTTTGGTGCTTAGCTTTCCTCACAGTCCAACTCTCACATCCATACATGACTACTGGAAAAACCATAGCCTTGACTAGACAGACCTTACTTGGCAAAGTAATGTCTCTGCTTTTGAATATGCTGTCTAGGTTGGTCATAACTTCTCTTCGAAGGAGTAAGTGTCTTTTAATTTCATGACTGCAATCATCATCTGCAGTGATTTTGGAGCAAAAAATAAAAAATAAAATCTGACACTGTTTCCACTGTTTCTCCGTCTATTTCCATAGAGTGATGTGACTGGATGCCATGATCTTAGTTTTCTGATCGTTGAGCTTTAAGCCAACTTTTTCACTCTCCTCTTTCACTTTCATCAAGAGGCTCTTTAGTTCTTTTCTTTCTGTCCTTAAGGGTGGTGTCATCTGCATATCTGAGGTAATTTATATTTCTCCCAGCAATCTTGATTCCAACTTGTGCTTCTTCCAGCCCAGCGTTTATCATGATATACTCTGCATATAAGTTAAATAAGCAGGAGGACAATACACAGCCTTGACACACTCCTTTTCCTATTTGGAACCAGTCTGTTGTTCCATGTCCAGTTCTAACTGTTGCTTCCTGACCTGCATATAGGTTTCTCAAGAGGTAGGTCAGGTGGTCTGGTATTCCCATCTCTTTCAGAATTTTCCACAGTTTATTGTGATCCACACAGTCAAAGGCTTTGGCATAGTCAATAAAGCAGAAATAGATGTTTTTCTGGAACTCTCTTGCTTTTTCCATGATCCAGCAGATGTTGGCAATTTGATCTCTGGTTCCTCTGCCTTTTATAAAACAAACTTGAACATCTGGAAGTTCACGGTTCCTGTTTGCTGAAGCCTGGCTTGGAGAATTTTGATCAATTACTTTATTAGCATGTGAGATGAGTGCAACTGTGTGGTAGTTTGAGCATTCTTTGGCATTGCCTTTTTTAGGGATTGGAATAAAAACTGACCTTTTCCAGTCCTGTGGCCACTGCTGAGTTTTCCAAATTTGCTGGCATATTGA
>SJYC01008894.1:0-18666 GCA_006408675.1 Madoqua kirkii
TAGTTTGAGTATTCTTTGGCATTGCCTTTCTTTGGGATTGGAATGAAAATTGACCTTTTTCAGTCCTGTGGCCACTGCTGAGTTTTCCAAATTTGCTGGCATATTGAGTGCGGCACTGTCACAGCATCATCTTTCAGGATTTGAAACAGCTCAACTGGAATTCCATCACCTCCACTAGCTTTGTTCGTAGTGATGCTTTCTAAGGCCCACTTGACTTCACATTCCAGGATGTCTGGCTCTAGGTGAGTGATCACACCATCGTGATTATCTGGGTCATGAAGATCTTTTTTGTACAGTTCTGTGTATTCTTGCCACCTCTTCTTATTATCTTCTGCTTCTGTTTGGTCCATACTATTTCTGTCCTTCATTGAGCCTATCTTTACATGAAATATTCCCTTGGTAACTCTAATTTTCTTGAGGAAATCTCTAGTCTTTCCCACTCTACTGTTTTCCTCTATTTCTTTGCATTGGTCACTGAGGTAGGCTTTCTTATCTCTCCTTGCTATTCTTTTGAATTCTGCATTCAAATGGTATATCTTTCCTTTTTTTCTTTGCTTTTCACTTCTCTTCTTTTCACAGCTGTTTGTAAGGCCTCCTTAGACCACCATTTTGCTCTTTTGCATTTTTTTTCTTTGGGTGTGGTCTTGGTCCCTGTCTCTTGTACAATGTCATGAACCTCTATGCACAGTTCATCAGGCACTCGGTCTATCAGATCTAGTCCCTTAAATCTATTTCTCACTTCCACTGTATAATCATAAGGGATTTGCTTTAGGTCATACCTGAATGTGCCTGAGGTTTTCCCTACTGTCTTCAATTTAAGTCTCAATTTGGCAATAAGGAGTTCAAGATCTGAGTCACAGTCAGCTCCTGGTCTTGTTTTTCCTGACTGTATAGAGCTTCTCCATCTTTGGCTGCAATGAATATAATCAATCTGATCTCATTGTTGGCCATCTGGTGATGTCCATGTGTAGAGTCTTCTCTTATGGGCTTCTCTCCTAGCTTAGTCAATAAAGAATCCTCCGAGATCTCGGTTTGATTTCTGGGTTGGGAAGATTCCCTGGAGAGTGAAAAGGCTACCCACTCCAGTATTCTGGCCTGGAGAATTCTATGGGCTGTATAGTCCATGCGATTGCAAAGAGTTGGAGATGATTAATGACCTTCACTTTCACTCTAATATTTAAGAGCTGCATATTTTAAGGATCTGTTTGTTCTTGCCCTAATATGTGTGTGTGTGTATGTATATATCTTCTGATATAAAGAATAGGAATCAGCAATTTGAAATAAGGGCAAATGTATTATCACATATCATTTTGGTCTTGTGACTTTGCAGATAATTTCTTTATTGCTATTATAAGATTGTATTTTCGTGTCTCTGTCTCCAGTGTATTTAGGATCCCCTAAAGGAGCAGGTGAGGGCTTCTTCCCTGGTGGCTCAGTGGAAAGAATCCGCTTGCAATGCAGGAGATGCAGGCAATGCAGTTTTGATCCCTGGATTGAGAAGATCCGGTAGAGGAGAGCATGGCATCCCACTCTAGCATTCTTGCCTTGAGAATCTCATGGCCAGAGGGGCCTGATGGATAATGATCCATGGATTACAGAATCAGACACGACTGAAGTGAGTGAGCAAACATGCAGGCAAAAGGGCAGATGACATGCCTTAATGACTTTTGTAAATTCAGATGCTAACACTGGATCTGACACGTAATAGGTTTTCAATACATATTTGTTAAAGGAAAGATAGAAGGAATCATGAACCAGTCAAGACAGAGTTTGTACATAAGGATGTTAAAAGATGGTGGTGCAGTATATTAAGAAAAGTATTTCAGGTACAGAATTCATTTTTAATATGACATGTTTATTAAACACCTAAAAATGATAAAATTTTGGATACACAAAATGATGAAACTTTTTTGTTCAGTCTCCAAGTCATGTATGACTCTCTGTGATCCCATGGACTGAAGCATCCCAGGCTCCCCGTGCCTCACTATATCCCAGAGTTTGTTCACATTTATGTTCATTGAATTGGTGATGGTATCTAGTCATTTCATCCCCTGCTGCCCACTTCTCCTTTTGCCTTCTATCTTTTCCAGCATCAGGGTCTTTTCCATTGAGTTGGCTCTTTCCATCAGATGACCAAAATATTGGAGCTTCACCTTCAACGTTGTCCCTCCAATGAATATTTAGGTTTCCTTTAGGATTGAGTGCTTTGACCTCCTTGCAGTCCCAGAGAGTCTTCTCAGGCACCACAATCTGAAAGCATCATTTCTTTGATGCTTAGCCTTCTTTATAGTCTGTTAAATGGCAACCCACTCCAGAATTCTTACCTGGAAAATTCCATGGACAGAGGAGTCTGGTAGGCTACAGTCTGGGGGGGTAGCAAAGAGTCAGACACAACTGAGCTACTTTTTCTTTCTTTAGTATAACAAGAGCATTTTATTTAATACTTGTGAGAATGCAGTGAGAAGACAGAGAAGAAATGTATTCTGACAAGATTTAGCTAAAGGAGTGTTATATTGAGCAATCAAAGATGTCAGTCTTTGGAATTATTCCCAGTCATAAGAACTAAAGGCAAATAACATCTGTTTTGCATAGTATTCACCTTCTTTGTGAGTATGAATTGAAAGTAAATAAACCATGATTCTCCTAATTTCTTTTTGAGAAGTAAGGATTATCTCTTTCAGAACTTTGACCAACTCCAAATGTTGTCATAAGGTTCAGTATGAATTAAGGGTTTGTGTAAGGATGCTTTGAAAAATAATTTCTGTTTATAGGGTCTGTTTGCAATTAGCAGATGACACTAGAATGATTAGATGAAAATGCTAATTTTATGATGCTTGTATCCTGCTGTTTAATGGTTGATTCTGACAATGTTGTAATTAATTTTTTGCATCTATTTTGTTAGAGTTTCCAAAGCCAAGGGCATAATTTATACAATTAAATAAAACCTTGGTGTTTTCAATCGAAAAAGAAAAACACTCGACATAATTTGGATCAGACCTTGTGAAAAAAGCAAGTTGCTTATAAGATAACCACTTCACTCTGAATAGTTAGTATCTCAGCTCTAAATTTCAATTAATGGTACCAATCAAAAGTCTCAGGCTTTGATAATTAGTTTGGACCTGTGTCAAATTCATTTAAGTGAGAAATCAGCTTTCAAAAATAAAACATGCTTTAATTTAGAGGTCAGCTTTGAAATTCTTAAAAGTTTATCTTTTATTCTGAAAAGTTTCAAAGACTCAGAAAAACTGAATGAAGAGTGAAATGAATACCTATGCATCATCACCAACTTTGACCAGTTACTAAGCTCCTATCTGCTCTATTTTCCACTTTCTCTGTCCAAATGGATGCTGGAAACATCAAGACATTTCATTCCTAACTACTTCAACATGAACCATCCAAGACAAGGACATTTTCCTACCAGAGAACAATATATTATACTTCAGAAAATTAGCATTAATTCAAAATTATTTTGCAACATGCAAAACTTCCTCGGTTGTAGCAAAAAATGTCTATTAAGGATCTGTTTTGCCCCACTGAGGATTCAGTCAAGTTTGATGAATTATCATTAGTTATGTCCCTTCAAATTCTCACAGTGTATAACAATCCTAAAGTTTCTTGCCATTCCTCAACCTGATTCATTGAAGAGCCCAGGCCTTTTGTCTTGTAGAACAACCAAATTTTATATTAAATAATATGTTTATGATTTGATTTAGGTCAAATATTTTTGATAAAACTGCTGCATGGGTGATGCCAGGTACCTCTTACTATACCTTTGGTATAGTAAACCTTCACATATCTCCACTGAAATTCTGAGGTCTTTACCAGTCTCTTGAACTTCATCTTCTGTCTTCCCAGAACTATACATCTGCTGAAAACTTCTGCTCAGCCCTCTCTTTAGCATTCCAGCAGCTGCTTTCTGGTATTTTGTGTTTGTCTATTTTTCGAGACATGTCCTTTCCATGAGCAGCTTTTTCATCCAAACTTTTCTAAATAAAATTTCATGCAAATTTTTGGCTCTACTTTTCAGCAATTTTCTCCCCTTCATTTTTATCTCTTTGGATGATTCTTGATTTCATATCTCTGCTTCCTTAGCTCAGTGAGATCAGAGCTTTGTGTTCATATTGTGTTGTCCTTCGCTGACAATTGGCAAACGACCTCAAGTTTGAAACAAAGGTGAACATAGAACTTGTATCCATGCATTTCTTTTCTCTTGAGGCTCACAGACCCCAGAATTCTCTGTTGGCTCTTCTACAAAGCATTCAAATAGGTATTCCATGTATTTTGCATTGTTTTTAGAGTTGTTGTGGAAGACGGCTTACTTTTACACAATTTATTCTCTAATAACCAGATTTAAAGTCTACTCAGTTTTCTTTTAATAATAGTCTAGTTATGTAGGCTCAGCTTCTGTTCCTTGTAACTTAAAATGTCATCAAAAAAAAAACCCACGAAAATGAAAGGGAAATGATCATTAATTTCTTTATTGAACTTGGGCAAACAGAGAAATCTGTGGTTTAAAATGTGTTCTAAGGGACTTCCCTGGTAGTCTGGTGGACAAGACTCTGTCTTACAATGCAGGGGTGCTGGTTCCATCCCTGGTTGGGAAACTAAAACCTGATTCATTGAAGAGCCCAGGCCTTTTGTCTTGTAGAACAACCAAATTTTATATTAAATAATATGTTTATGATTTGATTTAGGTCAAATATTTTTGATAAAACTGCTGCATGGGTGATGCCAGGTACCTCTTACTATACCTTTGGTATAGTAAACCTTCACATATCTCCACTGAAATTCTGAGGTCTTTACCAGTCTCTTGAACTTCATCTTCTGTCTTCCCAGAACTATACATCTGCTGAAAACTTCTGCTCAGCCCTCTCTTTAGCATTCCAGCAGCTGCTTTCTGGTATTTTGTGTTTGTCTATTTTTCGAGACATGTCCTTTCCATGAGCAGCTTTTTCATCCAAACTTTTCTAAATAAAATTTCATGCAAATTTTTGGCTCTACTTTTCAGCAATTTTCTCCCCGTCATTTTTATCTCTTTGGATGATTCTTGATTTCATATCTCTGCTTCCTTAGCTCAGTGAGATCAGAGCTTTGTGTTCATATTGTGTTGTCCTTCGCTGACAATTGGCAAACGACCTCAAGTTTGAAACAAAGGTGAACATAGAACTTGTATCCATGCATTTCTTTTCTCTTGAGGCTCACAGACCCCAGAATTCTCTGTTGGCTCTTCTACAAAGCATTCAAATAGGTATTCCATGTATTTTGCATTGTTTTTAGAGTTGTTGTGGAAGATGGCTTACTTTTACACAATTTATTCTCTAATAACCAGATTTAAAGTCTACTCAGTTTTCTTTTAATAATAGTCTAGTTATGTAGGCTCAGCTTCTGTTCCTTGTAACTTAAAATGTCATCAAAAAAAAAACCCACGAAAATGAAAGGGAAATGATCATTAATTTCTTTATTGAACTTGGGCAAACAGAGAAATCTGTGGTTTAAAATGTGTTCTAAGGGACTTCCCTGGTAGTCTGGTGGACAAGACTCTGTCTTACAATGCAGGGGTGCTGGTTCCATCCCTGGTTGGGAAACTAAGATCCCACATGCTGCACAGTGTGACCAAAAAAATAAGTGTTCTGATTATTCTTCATTTTTCTCTTCCTCCAAGCCTGCCATTCTGTGTCATATTCTCTGCTGTTAGAGACTATATTCTGTGGACCTCATCATCTGGCTTCTTCTGTTTTAACTTCTAGTTGGGACCAGGCACTGGGGTCTCTGATAGACAGAGTGAGGATTTTTTTTTTTAAGTATGCTTTTGCCAAGATTCATGGTGATTCGGCAATGCCTGTGTTTTTCTATGCCTGTGTTTACAGTTCCTAGAGGCCTTACCTCCTTTCACAGCATCAGTCCACACTTACTGTTTCCTGAAACTGTTCTCTTCCTTTGTTTCTTCAGACTTCAAACTAGATTTCCCACTATTGCTTCTCCTGGGTGTTTTACCATTCACAGTTTCCTTAGGCATGCCCTCACAGCTGAAAATAGCTGATTGATTAAATACTCTTTAGTTGAAGACTGAATTAAGCTATCAATTTCTGAGAAACTTTCACTGACACATTGTATTAGTAGTTATTGAGAAATACTCCCAGGGTGGGTGCAGAAGATCAAGTATACAATAGAAGATTTAAAAAAGAATAGACTGTGAAATTTGATGTTTATTTCATAGGTTTTTATAAGTCAGGTTATGTTAACACATACCTAAGTAAAAATGACAGAAATGCATTAAAAATTACACATGTTGAGTTATCATTCACAGAACATGTCCCTGAAAGCAGAATGCAATTATGTCATTACTTTTAATGCATCTGCTTAGAATGTGGAACATGCCACTCTCACTTAAATTTCATTGACCAAAGCAAGTCACATGGGCAAGCCTGATTATTATGTGTAGAGATAAATAACCCTTCATCAAATGTTGTGAATATTTAGTACACTAAACACAAGGTATTGCAGAGGAATAAAATGAGAAAAAGAAATATTTAAACAGACAACTTAGAATCTTCCCGAAGTGAAGGAAACTGTGGGCCCCTAAATCAAATGTATAATGTGTACTAAGCCAGTTAAACTAATGTAAAGCCATGTTCAGCAAATCAGAGTGAAATTGTAAAATACTAAAGGTGAAATGAAAATTTTATAATATGTTGAAGAGAAATGACATTTTCTGTGAAAGTATGACAAGTAGATTAAAAGAGTGTGTATTATTAACAACTATAAATACCAGAATACTTTACCAAAATATTGTCTAAGTTCTTTAGAACTTAGTATTTTATGATAGATAAACTATCATCCACGAGACAGAAACATAAAGGCATTTGTGAATCATAGGCAAACTTTCTGCTCTTAAGACTGTCACAGAAAGAATTAGTAAAGGCATTAACTGAGCATGAGGAAAATGAATCCAAGTCGAAGGGGAGGGCAAACAGAAAAGTATTAACCCAAAATTTGATACTGTAATATTTATATCAGATAAAAAGATAAAGAAAATACAATTTAGTAATCAAATGAATGTACAAATAAGATATAGTACTGTTGAAATTTGCTTACAACTGATAACTTGACTTTAACATTTATAAAAGAAACCTGAAAAAAATTAGAGAATATAAGTGAACCAGTGCAGTTCATACCCATGTTGTTCAAGGGTCAACTGTAGGGAACTTTTTTTTAAACTGTATTTGTTATTCATGCATTTTATGCTGTGTATTAGGTTTTATGAATTAATATATTTCTGTTGTCTAATATACATTTATTTTTAATGAAAAATACATTTATATTTACATAAAATTTTTACAAAATGAACATGTACCTTTTCACAATCATGTCTCTAGATATTTAAGGCAATACATATTACAGAGACTTCATTTTCTGAAATAATGCAGTTAAGTGAGATGTGTATGAATAACAAATGTATATTTAAAAAATCCCTATAGTTGACTCTTGAACAACATGGGTTTGAATTGCACTGGTTCACTCTCATGCAGATATTTTTTTCAGTAAATATGACATACTGTAATACTACATGATTCATGATTAGTTGAATCCGCAGAAGCAGAACCACAGGCCAATTGTAAGGTTATATGCAGGTATTCAACTGTGCAGGGGTTGGTATCCTTACCCCAATGCTGTTCAAAGTTCAACTGCATATGTTGTAAAATTTAAAGTGCCTTGAAAAGAAATACTGTGCCTTGGACAGAAAAAAAAAAATACCATGCCTTGGACAGAAAAAAAAATCAGTTGACACTGCAAAATAAAACTGAATGAATGGATATATCAAAGACATGGTAGAATTCTGGAACATTTCCTAACATAATTTCAGCTGTACTTTAAATCAAGAAAAACATGAAATTTCATGACTTAAGAATCTAATGCAGGACAATTAAAAGGATGAGAATGTAGCCTAAAGAAAATAGGAGTGTGAACATGATAAAGATAGCAGAAATTACTAAAATATAAAATAGTGAAATATATGACATACGTATGAGGATGACCAAAACAAAGCCAAAGCTGATTCTTTAGAAAGGACAATATAATAGAAATATATTTTAGCAAAAATTTTCAGAAAAATAAAATAATAACAAAAGACAAATTATTAACATATGGAATTAAAAAAGGAGAAACAGCTAGAGATGTAATAAAGATTTAATATATATATATATCTCAAGTCAGTAAATTTAAAAAATTCTATGCAATAAAGCTTATCATATACTAAAATTAATAATCAAAATTATTTCAAGAAAAGAGATTTAAAATCCCCTATATGCAGATAACACCACCCTTATGGCAGAAGGTGAAGAGGAACTAAGAAGCTTCTTAATGATAGTGAAAGAGGAGGATGAAAAAGTTGGCTTAAAGCTCAACATTCAGAAAGTGAAGAACATGGTATCTGGTCCCATAACTTCATGGGAACTAGATGGGGAAACAGTGGAAACAGTGTCAAACTTTATTTTTGGGGGGCTCCAAAATCACTGCAGATGGTGACTGCAGCCATGAAAATAAAAGATGCTTACTCCTTGGAAGTAAGTTATGACCAACCTAGATAGCATATTCAAAAGCAGAGACATTACCTTGCCAACAAAGGTCCATCTACTCAAGGCTATGGTTTTTCCAGTGGTCATGTATGGATGTGAGAGTTGGACTGTGAATAAGGTTGAGCATTGAAGAATTGATGCTTTTGAACTGTGATGCTGGAGAAGACTCTTGAGAGTCCCTTGGACGCAGGGAGATCCAACCAGTCCATTCTGAAGAAGATCAGCCTTGGGATTTCTTTGGAAGGAATGATGCTAAAGCTGAAACTCCAGTACTTTGGCCACCTCATGTGAAGAGTTGACTCATTGGAAAAGACTTTGATGCTGGGAGGGTTTGGGGGCAGGAGGAGACAGGGATGACAGAGGATGAGATGGCTGGATGGCATCACTGACTCTAAGGACGTGAGTCTGAGTGAACTCTGGGAGTTGGTGATGGACAGGGAGGGCTGGCGTGCCGCGATTTATGGAGTTGCAAAGAGTCAAACACTACTAAGTGACTGAAGTGAAGCATTAAAAATTTTAATTATTAATCAAGAATTTTCATAAACACAAGAACCAGACAACTTCATATGTAAAAGGTAAAATATACTAAAGCTTCAAAGAACTGATAATGTCTTCTCTATGCATGTGTGTGTGTGCTCAGTCGTGTCCAATGCTTTGTGAACCCAAGGACTATAGCTTGCCAGGCTCTTTTGTCTGTGCAATTTTCCAGGCAAGAATACTGGAGTGGGTTACCGTTTCCTCCTCCAGGGTGTGTTCCAGAATTGTCTCCAGCATTGGCAGGCCGATTGTTTACCACTGAGCCACCTGGGAGGCCCCATTAAAAAATATATATTTTAAAGTGAGATGCAAAATCCAAGCAAATGAACCTAGTCACAGATTTTACACCTTCACAAAAATTAACTCAAACTAGATTGTAGACCTAAATGTAAAATGCAAAACCAATAAATTTCTGGAAGATGACATAAGAAAATATTTTTAATGACCTGTGATTTGGTGATAATTTTTTAGATACGGCACCAGAAGCACTGGCCACAGAAGAAAACAGTGACCAAAAAAAAAAAAAAAAAACCAACCCAGATACCTTATGCTCCCTGAAGGACACTGCTAAAAGAATGGAAAAAAGGAAACACAGACTAGGAGAAAATATTTGCAAAACACTTAGCGGTTAAAGTATTGGTATTCAAAATATACAAAGTACTATTAAAACACCACAATAACAAAAACAACTTAATTAAAAAATGGTCAAGAATCTAAAAAGACTCCTCTTTAAGACATACAGTGCTCAGTCAATAAAGAATCTGCCTGCAATGCGGAGGACCTGGGTTGGATAGCTGGGTTGACAAGATCCCTTGGAGGATGGCATGACAATCCACTCCAGTCTTCTTGTCTGGAGAATCCAATGAACAGAGGAACCTGGTGGGCTGCAGTCCATGGGTTCACAGAGTCAGACACAACTGAGCAACTAAGCACACAAAGATACACAGATGGCTTATAAGCATATGAAAAGATGTTTCAAGTTATATGTCATTAAAGAATTGTTAAAACATCAAGATACCACAATATGACACATTTATAAGAACAGCTAAAATTCAAAATACAAACTGACGAAAAACAAAACAGAAAACACCAAACCTGAGAAATACTCAATGCTGGCAAGAATGGAAAACCATAGGAATGCTCTTCCATTGCCAGCAGGGACGTAAAATGGTCTAGCCATATTGGAAGATAGTTTGGCTGTTTCTGGGCTTCCTTGATGGCTCAGACAGTGAAGAATCTACCTTCAATGAGAGATATCTGCATTCGATCCCTGGGTTGGGAAGATCTCCTGGAGAGGGAAACGGCAACCTACTTCAGTATTCTGGCCTGGAGAATTTCGTGGACTATATAGTCCAAGGGGTTACAAAGAGTTGGACACAACCGAGCAACTTCACTTACTCAGTGAATTAAATTAAATGTAGTCATACTATATGATCCAATAGCCAGTCTGTTAGGTATTTATTTGGTTGAGTTGAAAACTATGTTGACACAAAAATCTCCAAATAGTTTGATCCATAATTGCAGCAAAATTATCCTTCACTAGACGACTAAGTAAACACACTGTGTTGTATTTATACAATAGAATGCTATTCAATGATTTAAAAAAATTAACTATAAAGCCACACAAAAATAAATGAACCCTAAAGGCATATTGTTAAGTGATAGAGGCCAGTCTATAAAGGGTACTGTGAAATTCCTGCTGTATGATATTATGAAAAAGAGAAACTCTAGGGACAGTGTTAAAGAGAAAAAAAAAAAAAAAAAAACCACACACTGGTTTCCAGGATATGTGCATGGATGGAATAGGTGAGGAACTAGGGGGACAGGGTGTGAGCAGGAGTGAGGGGTGGGGGTTTATCACAGTGAAACTATTCTGTATGACACTATTATGGTGGATACATGATAATATTCATTTGTCAGATCCACAGAACAGTATAGCACAAGGGTGAACCTTAATACACATGATGGAATTTAGTGACCAGTAATATATTAATATTGGGCTTATTAAACATAAAATATACCTATTAATGTAAAACATTAATAAATAGGTGAAACTGTATGCAGGGGAAGGCAATATGTGGGAACTCTCTATACTATATTGTCTAATTGGCAATAAGGAGTTCATAGTCTGAGCCACAGTCAGCTCTTGGTCTTGTTTTTGCTAATTATATGGAGCTTCACAATCTTTGGCTTCAAAGAATATAATCAATCTGAATTTGGTATTAACCATCTGGTGATGTCCATGTGTAGAGTCTCCGCTTATGTTGTTGGAAGAAGATGTTTGCTATGACCAGTGCATTCTCTTGGCAAAACTCTGTTAGCCTTTGCCCTGCCTCATTTTGTATTCCAAGGTCAAACCTGCCTGCAACTCAAGGTATCTCTTGACTCTCTACTTTTGTATTCCAGTCCCCTATGATGACAAGGACATCTTTTTTTCATGTTAGTTCTAGAAGGTCTTGTAGGTCTTCATAGAGCTGTTCAACTTCAGCTTCTGCAGCATTAGTCGTTAAGGTATAGTCTTGGATTACCATGATACTGAATGGTTTACCTTGGCAATAAACAGAGATCATTCTGTTGTTTTTGAGACTGCACCCAAGAACTGAGTTTCAGAATCTTTTGTTGACTATGAGAGCTACTCCATTTCTTCTAAGGGATTCTTGCCCACAGTAGTAGATAAATGGTCATCTGAATTAAATTCGCCCATTCCATTCCCAGGAGAAGGCAATGGCAACCCACTCCAGTACTCTCACCTGGAAAAATCCCATGGATGGAGGAGCCTGGTAGGCTGCAGTCCATGGGGTCGTGAAGAGTCAGACATGACTGAGCAACTTCACTTTCACTTCTCACTTTCATGCACTGGAGAAGGAAATGGCAACCCACTCCAGTGTTCTTGCCTGGAGAATCCCAGGGATGGGGAAGCCTGGTGGGCAGCCATCTATGGGGTCACACAGAGTTGGACACTTCTGAAGCAACTTAGCAGCAGCAGCATTCCATTCTCATTTTAGTCCACTGATTTCCTAAATGTCAATGTTCACCCTAAACATCTCCTTTTTGACCACTTCCAGTTTACCTTGATCCATGGACCTAGTATTCCAGATTCCTATACAATATTGTTCTTTACAGCATTGGACTTTAATTCCATCATCAGTCACATCCACAGCTGGGTGTTGTTTTCACTTTGGCTCAGCCTCTTCATTCTTCTTTGAGTTATTTCCCCACTGATCTCCAGTAGCATATTGGGCACCTACCAACCTGGGGAGTTCATCTTTCAGTGCCCTATGTTTTTGCCTTTTCATGCTGTTCATGGGGTTTTCAAGGCAAGAATACTGAAGCAGTTTGCCATTCCCTTCTCCAGTGGACCACATTTTGTCAGAACTCTCCTCCATGACCCATCTGTCTTGGGTGGCCCTACACAGCATGGCTCATAGTTTCATTGAGTTAGACAAGGCTATGATAAAACCCAAACCCAAGGAGAAAGAAAATAGTAATGGGTCTCCAAGAGAGAGTGACAGAGGATGGTTAGATGGCATTACCAACTCAGTGGACATGACTGTGAGCAAACTCCAGGCGACAGTGAAGGACAGGCAAGTCTGGCATGCTGCGGTTCATGGGGCTGGCAAGAGTCAGATACTACTTAGAGACGGATACTGCTTAGAGACGGAACAACAACAATTTCTTCCTTTTGCTCCCTGGTCCCTGTACAAACATCTAGCATGGCCCTTGTAACTTTATTACTCTGTCTCTCTTCCCCTGCCAGCTGTAGATCCTCAAGGAAGCACCACCTTTGAACTGCCAGTCAATCCTTAACACAATATTTGGCACATGTTAGTCATTTGGTTGTGTCCAACTCTTTGTGACTCCGTGGACTGTAGCCAGTTAGGGTCCTCTGTCCATGGAATTCTCCAGACAAGAATATTGGAGTGGGTTGTCATTCTTCCTCCAGGGGATCTTTCTGACCCAGGGATCAAACTCAGGTCTCCTTCACTGAACAAAGATTCTTTATCATTTGAGCTACCAGGGAAATCTCTGACACATAATACCTGGCAGATAGTGGGCATGTAAAAGGATGTATTGAATAAATGAGAAAAAAAAGTGAAAAATAGGAAAGTGAGTGTCTATTTCTTCTTCCTTTTTTTTTTTCTTTTTCTAACTTGTAGAAAAGTCTCTCTACTTCTCCCGCAAGTCCTTAGGCAGTGAGAACAGGCTCCTCTCTAGGGTTCAATTACAGAGTCCACAGTTAGTCGGAAGGAAGCAGCTGAGTGCAAGATTCAGGGAGGCTCCAGGCATGTAAAGCTGGCCAGGGAGGTGGTGTGGAAAAGGGAATGCAGCAAAATGCCTCTGGAAATCATTCCAGGAATCACTGAGGGACGTGTATGCCAGCGTCCAGCCAAACCTGTCTATTGTAGCCTGGGCTCTGACCACACAGGGCTGTATCAGTGAATGTGAGTGGCCAGCACTAGATCCAGAGGCAGACACGTGTGCAGTGTCAATGCCTCGGTGTGGGTGTCACAGCCTCGGTCCAGGGTGGGCCACATGCATCACACCTTCAAGCAGATGGTCAAATACATCCTAATTCTCGGTGACATTTCTAATAAAGCAGAACAAGCTAACTTGAGCAAACCCCTTCCGTTTCCCATAACTAATCTAGACTAGTCTCCCCGCCAAAGCACTTTAAAACCAGAAAAAACATTTGATGCAACTTGTTTTCACAAATCACATGTGTGTGTTAGTTGCTCCAGTTGTGTCTGATTCTTTGTGACCCTGTGGACTGTAGCCCACCAGGCTCCTCTGTCCATGGGATCTCTAGGCAAGAGTACTGGAGTGGGTTGCCATGCCCTCCTCCAGGGGATCTTCCCAAGAAACATTTTTGGGTACAAACCTGTTTTAGACATTAATAACTGCCATTGTCTTATCCCTTTTCCCCCACCTCAAACTGGGCACTCTTTACAACCTCACCAAGACCACTCCCAGCTACATAACTCTGATCTTTTTATTCTGTTTTATCTTAATTTTTTAATTTGAAAATGTCAAATGTATATATATATATATATATATAAGTAGAAAAACTCATAGAAAACATCTTCATGTCCTCATAAAGCAGTTTCAGTAATTATCATCTCATGGTCAGTCTCGTCTCACCTGCACCCCATTCTCTACCATCCTCATCCCTACATTTGATTATTCTGAATCAAACCCAAGACATTATATCATTTCATCCATAAATATTTCAGTATCTGTCTCCAGAGATAAGGGCTCTTTGTTAAAGCATTGCTGGCACCATGTTCACCTCCTCATTCTTCATATCCAGTTTATCAGTCACTTGCAATCGCTCTTTTTCCATCGTGGCATTTCCCTTTTGTTTGTGTGATGTGTGTGCTGAGCTGCTATGCCCAGTTGCTCGGTCATGACCCCCTGGACTGTAGCCTACCAGGTTCCCCTGTCCATGGGATTTCCCACACAAGGATTCTGGACTGGGTTGCAATTTCCTTCTCCAGGGGGTCTTCCTGACCCAAGGATCAAACCCACGTCCCTGGGATCTCCTGAATTAGCAGGCAGATTCTCTGTTTGTATTTCTGCAAATATCAATCGATCTTTGTTCTCCACGTAGAAGACTGAAAGTGCCTCCTGCTCAGTGCCTTTTTTTTCAACTTTTAATTTTATTTTGGATGATTAACAATGTTGAGTTAGTTTCAGGTGTACAGCAGAGTGATTCAGTTATACAGATGCATGTGTCTATTCTTTCTGGTTCCAAACAGGAAAAGGAGTACGTCAAGGCTGTATATTGTCACCCTGCTTATTTAACTTATATGCAGAGTACATCATGAGAAACAATGGACGGGAAGAAACACAAGCTGGAATCAAGATTGCCGGGAGAAATATCAATCACCTGAGATATGCAGATGACACCACCCTTATGGCAGAAAGTGAAGAGGAACTAAAAAACCTCTTGATGAAAGTGAAAGTGGAGAGTGAAAAAGTTGGCTTGAAGCTCAACATTCAGAAAATGAAGATCATAGCATCCGGTCCCATCACTTCATGGGAAATAAATGGGGAAACAGTGTCAGACTTTATTTTGGGGGGCTCCAAAATCACCGCAGATGGTGACTGCAGCCATGAAATTAAAAGACACTCACTCCTTGGAAGAAAAGTTATGACCAACCTAGATAGCATATTCAAAAGCAGAGACATTACTTTGCCAACAAAGGTCCATCTAGTCAAGGCTATCGGAGAAGGCAATGGCAACCCACTCCAGTACTCTTGCCTGGAAAATCCCATGGACAGAGGAGCCTGGCGGGCTGCCGTCTATGGGGTTGCACTGAGTTGGACCTGACTGAAGCAACTTAGCAGCAGCAGCAGCAGCAGCAGTCAAGGCTATGGTTTTTCCAGTGGTCATGTATGGATGTGAGAGTTGGATTGTGAAGAAGGCTGAGTGCCGAAGAATTGATGCTTTTGAACTGTGGTGTTGGAGAAGACTCTTGAGAGTCCCTTGGACTGCAAGGAGATCCAACCAGTCCTTTCTGAAGGAGATCAGCCCTGTGATTTCTTTGGAAGGAATGATGCTAAAGCTGAAACTCCAGTACTTTGGCCACCTCATGCGAAGAGTTGACTCACTGGAAAATACTCTGATGCTGGGAGGGATTGGGGGCAGGAAAAGAAGGGGATGACAGAGGATGAGATGGCTGGATGGCATCACTGACTCGATGGACGTGAGTCTGAGTGAACTCTGGGAGTTGGTGATAGACAGGGAGGCCTGGTGTGCTGCGATTCATGGGGTCACAAAGAGTCGGACATGACTGAGCAACTGAACTGAACTGATTCTTTCTAAAGTTCTTCTCCCTCTTAGGTTGTTCCATAACACTGAGCAGAGTTTTCTGCCCTGCTCAGTGTTTTGACTGTAAACGCTCACAAGCCACCTGTGCTAGGTGGCCGTTATCTTTGTCCATCCGCATCCTCTCGTTATCCTTTGTTCAAGAATCCATGGTAGGCGGACTTCCCTGATGTCCACTGGTTAAGACTCTACGCTCCCAGTACAGGAAGGGTGGGTTCAGTCTCATGTCAGGGAACTAAGATCCCACATGCCACACAGTGTGTGAAAAAATAAAAACATATTTAAGAATCCACGGAGAGGACTTCTGTTTCCCATAACTAATCTAGATTAGTCCTCCTGCCAAAGCACTTTAAAACCAGAAAAAAACATTTGATGCAACTTGCTTTCACAAATCACATGTGTGTGTTAGTTGCTCCAGTCGTGTCTGATTCTTTGTGACCCTGTGGACTGTAGCCCACCAGGCTCCTCTGTCCATGGGATCTCCAGGCAAGGGTACTGGAGTGGGTTGCCATGCCCTCCTCCAGGGGATCTTCCCAACCCAGGGACTGAGCCTGTGTCTTTTACATCTTATCTGCATTGTCAGGCGGGTTCTGTACCACTAGTACCACCTGGGAACACATAGAAAATCACAAAGCTGATTTCTTGAAAGAAGGGAAATTCACAGATTTGCCCCAGCTCTATATCAGGGAACAGTTTCCTAACTGGGTGGCAGGAAGCAGGAGCCAAGCAGAATACAGAAGTTCCCATGAGCTGAGCAGACAGGGGTCAGAATCTGGAGCAACGGGATGGACTCTATGGGGTGAGGCACATATTGAAGAAGCTGTACAGAGGGGACCTCAGAAGTCCATGCAGAAACTCACATGTGCTTAGCCAAGAACTGAACAGCGTGTGTGGAGGGGGAGCTTATCTAAGGGGAGCCAGAACTCAGCTATTCTGGGATTGTGAGCAGAATAGAAATACTCTTAGAGGATAAGGAGAGGTCATGTATGTTGTCAACAACTGTGGAGAGACCTTAATAACACCACTCACAGCCCAGGCACCCAGCTGAGATGCTAGAAACACTCCTCCTCAGGAATAAGAATCATGCCCCAGAGTAAAGGTTAAAGAAACCTGTCCTACTAAAGTCTAAAACCAGAAGAAACAATAAATCTGTGAGTCCAACAAGTTATAGTTTTTTGCTTTGAAAACTGTCGGGATTTTCACAGATGTATTTTCACCTAAGAAATCAGAAAACCAAGCCCTGAAAAGTGAAGTATTAGCCCTTCTGTCATGTCCAACTCTTTTGCGATCCCATGGACTATGGCTTGCCAGGCTCCTCTGTCCATGGAATTCTCTAGGCAAGAGTACGGGAGTGGGTAGCCATTTCCTTCTCGAGGGCATCTTCCTGACCCAGGGATCAAACTCAGGTCTCCTGAATTGCAGGCAGATCCTTACCATATAAGCCACCAGGGAAGCCCCCAAACCAAATCTTACACAAATTCAAAGCCGAGTCATTCAAGTTCAAGGGTGATCTGCCAGTAATCTGCTACCTACTAAAACAAAAATCAATAGAGGAACATCACAAAACCCAGTCTCGATACTGATTAACCCACACCACCCAGTATTCAAACAAAAATAACTATACATACACACATACACAAAGTGAAATTTGCTACATAGTCAAGAAAAAATATCAGGTGGTAGATGCCAAACTGGAAGTATTCCACATAAGTAATTTATGAGACAAAGAAGCTGTTAGAAATATAGTCAAAGAATTAAAGGAAGACACATCCAAATCATAAAGGAAAACATGGCTTTAATAAATGAAAAGATAAATAATCTCAGCAGAGAAAATGGAAACCGTTAACAAACGGAAACTCAAGAACCTAAAAGTATAACAGAAATGAAAAGCTCACTGTAAGCACTTTAGCCATTTGAAAGTGACAGAAAAAAAAAAATCCAGAGAACTTGAAGATAAATCAATAGAAATTATCCAATCTGAAGAAAAAAAAAAAGACAATTAAAATGAACTGGGCCTCAAAGATCCAAGGAGAATAGTAAAGAGTAACATGTGCAATTGGAGTCCAATAAAGAGAAGAAGGGCTTCCCAGGTGGTACAAAAAAAAAAAATCCAGAGAACTTGAAGATAAATCAATAGAAATTATCCAATCTGAAGAAAAAAAAAAAGACAATTAAAATGAACTGGGCCTCAAAGATCCAAGGAGAATAGTAAAGAGTAACATGTGCAATTGGAGTCCAATAAAGAGAAGAAGGGCTTCCCAGGTGGTACCAGTAATAAAGAACCCACCTGCCAATGCAGGAGATGCAAAAGACACAGATTCGATCTCTGGGTCAGGAAGTTCCCCTGGAGGAGGAAATGGCAACCCACTCCAGTCTTTTGGCCTGGAAAATTCCAGGGACAGAGGAGACCGGTGGGCTATAGCTCATGGGGTTGCAAAGAGTCGGACATGACTGAGCAATTAAACACGAAGGTGATGATGGAACTGGCAGATTGTTGAGGAACTGTCAGAGTGCAGCTGAACTGGGAGAGAGAGAGCTGGGTTGTCAGGTGTCGGAGAAGCAGATTAAAGCAATGAGCCCCAAAATGAGAGAGTTAAGCCTTTAATCACTTACTGTGATGGTATAAGCAGAAAGTGAAATCTGGAGCAAGGAGAAACTCTCCTTTATTTTTCTCCATGAAATGGTGTAGCAGTCAGGGGTCAGGTGGGTCAGAGCAGACACGGA
>SJYC01008895.1:0-23958 GCA_006408675.1 Madoqua kirkii
TTTAAAAAACAGCATTTGTTTACCCCAAGTCTCTGTGTTACATTTTGCTAATTCTCACAATATTTAAAGTTTTTCACTATCATTACTTTTTTATGGTGATCTGTGACCAGTGAACTTTAATGTTACTACTATAACTTACTGAAGGCTCAGATGATGTTTAGCTTTGTTTAGCAGTAAAATATTTTAAAATTAAGGCCTGCACATTGTTTTTGTTTTTGTTTTTTTAGTCATAATATTATTACACACTTGATAGACTACAGTGTGGTATAAACTTAACTTCTTTATGCTCTGGGAAACCAGGTAATTTATGTGACTCTTTATTGTGATATTCACTTCATTGTGGTGTTCTGAAACTGAACGTGCAATATCTCCAAGTTTTCCTTCCAGAAAGCAAGTGATTATCTGTTCTAAAAGCTTTGAGGACATAAGGTAACTAAATGAGCTGTAGGCCTAGTGCTCGACATGGCAGGCAGCCAGCTTGGGGGAGTGGCTGGGTAAGTGATAGATGCTGATAAAGGGCATAATTCACAGTGTTGTCCCTATGGGCATATATTTCCAAGTGCTTTTGTTGTTTTGCAGTCACTCAGTTGTGTCTGACTGCAAGCCCATGGACTGTAGCACGCCTGGCTTTCCTGTCCTTCACTATCTCCGAGAGTTTGCTCAAACTCATGTATATCAAGTCGGCGAGGCCATCCAGCCATCTCATCCTCTCTCATCCCCTTCTCCTGTTGCCCTCACTCTTTTCCAGCATCATGGTCTTTTCTAATGAGTCAGCTTTTTGCATCAGAGGATGGCCAAGTATTGGAATTTCAGCTTCAGCATCAGTCCTTCCAATGAACATTCAGGGTTGATTCCTATAAGATTGACTGGTTTGATCTCTTTGCTGTCCAAGGGAATCTCGAGTCTTCTCCAGCACCGCAGCTTGAAAGCATCAATTCTTGTGCACTCAGTCTTCTTTATGGTCCAGCTCTCACATCTGTACATGACTACTGGAAAAAAGCATAGGTTTGACTGTACAAACCATTGTCGGTGAAGTGATGTCTCTGCTTTTGAATACACTGTCTACGTTTGTCATAACTTTTCTTCCAGGAGCAAGCGTCTTAATTTCATGGCTGCAGTCAGTATCTGCAGTGATTTTGGCGCCCAAGAAAATAAAATCTGTCACTTTTTCTGTTGTTTCCCCATCTGTTTGCTATGAAGTGATGGGACCAGATGCCATGATCTTAGTTTTTTGAACGTTGAGTTTTAAGACAATGTTTCACTTTGCTCTTTTACTTTCATCTTTGCTTTCTGTGATTAGGGTGGTATCATCTGCATAGCTGAGATTATTGATATTTCTCCCCCAAATCTTGATTCTAACTTGAACTTCATCCAGCCCAGCATTTCTCATGACGTACTCTGCATATCAGTTAAATAATCAGAGTGACAATATATAACCTTGAAGTACTCCTTTCCCGTTTGGAACCAGTTTGCTTTCCATGTCCATCTGACTGTTGCTTCTTAACCTGCATGCAGGTTTCACAGGAGGCAGGTAAGGTATTCTTATTTCTTTAAGAATTTTCCACTTTGTTGTGATTCATGTAATCAAAAGCTTTAGAGTAGTCAATGAAGCAGAAGTAGATGTTTTCCTGGAAGTCTCTTGCTTTTTCTATGATCCAGTGGATGTTGGCAATTTGACCTCTGATTCCTCTGCCTTCTCTAAATCTAGCTTGAACGTCTGGAATTTCTTGGTTCACGTTCTGTTGACGCCTAGCTTGGAGGATTTTGAGCATGACCTTGCTGGGATGTTAAATGAGTGCAATTGTATGGTAGTTTGAACATTCTTTGGCATTGCATTCTTTGAAATTGGAATAAAAACTGACCTTTTCCAGTCCAATGGACACTGCTGAGTTGAGACATGCAAATAAAAACTACAGTGAGATCTCATACCAGTCAGAATGATGATCATCAAAAAATCTACAGATAAATGCTAAAGAGGGTGTAGAGAAAAAGGAGCCCTCCTAAATTGTTGGTGGAATGTAAATTTGTGCAGACATTATTGAAAAACTGGAGGCGTTTTCCTAGTGGCCCAAAGGTAAAGAATCTGCCTTCCAACGTAGAGGACTTGGCTTGATCCCTAGTTGGGGAATTAAGTCCTACCTGCTGTGGGCAACTAAGCCCACATGCCACAACTGCTGAGCTCATGCATCACAATCAAAATTCCTCATACCACAAAGAAGATCCCTCATGCCACAACTAAGACCCAGCACAGCAACAAACAAATGAAGAAAAACTATGAAGGTTCCATAAGAAGCTAAAAACAGCCCCTATATGATCTAACAATTCCACTCCTGGGCATATAACCAGAGAAAAGCATGGATATCTGCACTCAATGATCATTGAAACACTGTTTACTATAGTCAAGATATGGAAGCAACCCAAATGTCAATTGACAGATGCATAGATAAAGAAGATGTGATACACATATACAGTGGAACATTGTGCTGTGCTGTGCTTAGTTGCTCAGTTGTATCTGACTCTTTGTGACCTCATGGACAGTAGCCTACCAGGCCCCTCTGTCCATGGAGATTCTCCGGGCAAGAATACTGGAGTGGTTTGCCATGCCCCCCTTCAGGGGATCTTCCCAACCTAGGGATCAAACTCTGGTCTCCCGCATTACAGGTAGATTCTTTACTGTCTGAGCCACCAGAAAAGCCCACAATGCAATATTACTTAGATATTAAAAAAGAATGAAATAATGCCGTTTGCCGCAACATGGATGGGCCAGGAGATGATCATATTAAATGAAGTAAGTCAGACAGAGAAAGACAGATATCATATGACATAGCTTATGTGCAGAATCTTAAAAAAAAATAAAGTGATACAAACGAACTTATTTACAAAATAGAAATAGACTCACTAACATCAAGACCAGAGACCAAATTTGTGGTTACCTAGGGGAATTGTGCAGGGAGGGATAGATTGAGAGTTTGGGACTGACATGCACATACCACTCTATTTAAAATAGATGGCCAACATGGACCTACTGTACAGCATAGGAAACTCTGTTCAATGCTCCATGATAACTTGAATGGGAAAAACTTTTGAAAAAGAATGGATACGTGTGTGTGTGTGTGTGTGTGTGTGTGTGTGTATAAATGATTCACTTTGCTGTAAACCTGAAACTACCACAATATTAATCAACTCTATTCTAATGAAATAAAAATATTAAAAGTAAATATACTCACATATAAAGTAAAAATTTAAAAAGAAAATGAATCAAATTATTTTACAATGGGTCCATTTAATTTTTATGTCTAAGACAACTACCCAATAGAATATTGTAAAGTAATTAACCTTTACTTTACATCTGTAAATCTGCAGATGATACACAGGCCTGATAAAGATATCTTCATTGAGATTATGTAACTGACTGACTTATCTCACTTAGTGCATTTTTCCTTAACCAGTAGAGAGTGGCAAATGATTTGAGACTGGCATTCCTGGAGAGTTTCTGGGATCACGGGATTGTTATCACACTAACTTAAATATGTGGTTCAGTTTAGTTCAGCTTGGGTTACAGGAAGCATGGGGAGAGAATGAGAGATTATTGGATCATTTTCTTATAGCTATAAAATGTTAAAATAAAAACTCAAAATTGTACCTGTTTTTTCTGTACATAAAACTTAGAATTGCTTTATGTTTATGTGTTCTGAAATACCTAGAATCTTTGACAAAACTGGTAAGCACAGAGGTTAAGTTGGTAAAATTCTTTTCCTGGCCTTTTTTCAGTCTATGTTCCAGTGAAACTCTTGAGGCTCCTGACATAGCCTTGACCACACTGCACTCTGTTCCTGTCACTGCACCCTCCTCTCTGACTGCCTCTTTTTCTTATTTTCCAACATTTGACAATAAGTTTGAAGGCTTTATCTTCACCACTGGCTTGTTTGCCTTTCATTTTCCCTTTCACACTCCCTCTTGCCCACAACCATCAGGCATGTGGTCCTCCAAGTCCACATCCCTAATCCTGTCATTCTTGTATTCCACTGCCTTGGCTGCTTCCCTTGCCAGCTATATTTGTTCCCTCCTTGATCTTACCCTACAGTCTTGCCAAACTACACCACTGGACAGTCACACTGTCATTCCTTGAATGTAGTTTCCTTTGTTTTTAACTTTTAATCAGCATGTATTGTGTGTCTGATTCCTGTCATGTATAATGTCAGAGCCCTGAGATGCAAAGTGATCATGGAAAACCATATAAACCTGCTCTGGAGGAGATCCCAAGCTAGCAACCAACCCCCTTGGTCCATTTGGTTGCCTGTGTCTGGAATGACCACTGCCCACCCACCCACCTCCATTTTGCACATTCAAGGCTATTCATTCTTCAAGGCCCAGCCCTCTGCCCTCTGTCCTCCTTGAAGCTTATCCTCCAAACCTCTGGCCAGAAGTCATCTCTTCTGTTACTCAACTCAACTTCTGTTACTCAACTTGTCATGCATTTTTTTTCTTGCATTATAGACACTTAAGGATTTTCTTCTCTCTCTCCTTTCAGTATAGGCTCCTTGACATATGTTTTCCTCTTCTAGAGCATCTAACATAGTGCTATCAATGCAGTTAAATATGAAGTAAATGTTTGCTGAACAAATTTAGAAACTAATGAAAGTTGACTTATGTTTTCCTCAAATATGCTTTGCCTGTGTACCATTTCATATTTATTGATCAAAAGTTAAATAAAACTAGTTTTCTTTTTTCTGTGAATATACACCAGGCAAACAGTAAACAATTTGTGCCTGAGTATAATAAAATTACAATTGAAAAGTAGACAGGTGAAATGTTTATGTGCATGTTTTCTTAAATTATAAACAAAGTTAATATGACATATTATCCATATGGGAAGATATTTTAGAATATTGAATATTAAACTTCTCATGTCTCTTATTTTACTTCTGATGGTAAGTTATTTAACAGTGTCTTTTACTTGTAACTCACATGCAGAGGAAACAATGAAAGTTCAGTCCTAGATTCAAATCCCAGCTCTCTCTGCCATCTGCTGATTCTACTGCCTTGGCCAAGGTATTTAACTGCACATCAGTCTTCATCTGTGTCTGGCCGTGAACTTTTTGATAGACTGTCTTGCTCATCTTTGAATCTCTCATTCCTAGAACAGTGCTTTGGTGATAGATATTCAGTGCTTACAGGATGGATGAATGGATAAGGAAGATGGAAGGAATAAATGGAAGAGTGGATTGATGGGAATCATGAACCTTGTTTGTCTACTCTTGAGAGACATTCTTGAGAATTAACAATGATGATTATAAAGCATATGAAATAGTAAATCCTCAACTCACAGCTGTTTTTTATTTTCCATTTCAAATCCAAAGACTGCTGTTTTAGTTATGGGATTATTTCATGGATCTGATGGTCACCGTAACCTTTGTTACACTCCATTTGTATGCGAGGGCATCCCATCTCTCAAACCTTGTGAATCTGTCCACTTAAGCCTGTATTCATAATGCAGTTTACTTTAAGATACTGTATTTTGTTTTAAAGCCTATCAAAAGAGTATTAATGAAGTGTATTGTATTTGCATTTGTAAAGTGTTTAAAAAGTTAAATTTTAAGTTCTTATAAATTATCAGACATTGCAACTATCACACTTCTGTCATTCCCCCACCTAAAACTGAAAACTCCCCTTATAAAATATAATAAGTTAGTAATGTCAGCAACAAAAAAGTGCACAATGTGAGAACTTTGAGTTGTTTCATATGGGGCAAAATGAGGACTATGGCCCCGGAGACAGCATTTCAGATCGTTCTGAGAAACTACTCCAAAGAGTAGAGTGTCAGTGTTATATGTGATTGTCAATGGGGGGTATGTGCAGTCAAGTACACATTTTGGCAGAGGCTTGTTGCTAATCATAAAGAGCAGATATTGCTGTTAATGATTTTAGTGCTTTTCTAGATATGAGGAGATGCAATAATTGGGCTCACAGAAATCCTCTCCCAAAAGTATCTAAGTATCTGAAGGCCTATTCTGCCATTTTTTCCTAGGACACAGATTGTCTCATTCTGAGTCTTCACCCCATACTCCTTTTAAGATATGTTGAAGGTCAGTGGCTAAAGTGGTTTGTGACCTACTTCTTATAGAAGCAGAAGGCAAGTGCCAACTCAGTCTTGTCCGACTCTTTGCGACCCCATGGACTGTAACTTTTATCAGGCTCATCAGTCCATGGGATTTTCTAGGCAATAGTACTGGAGTGGATTGCTGTTTCCTTCTCCAGCGGATCTTCCCAACCCAGGGATCGAACCCAGGTCTCCCGCATTGTAGACAGATGCTTTACCGTTTGAGCCAATGCATAACCTTAATACTTAAGAGGCTCAAAGTACTTTGATCAAAATGATCTTTCTACCATTTATATTATTAATCCTATTGTTTTTTGAGAGCATTAAATTTCTTTTCTGGCTTTGAGTATTTTAGATATTAGCCAATTCTAAGAACTACTCATCTCAGTGGCATTTATGTGTTTTAGACAATGTAAGAGAAATTGGAAGATTTACTATTCATTCAAATTTGAATAAAGTAGAAAGTTGGACAAGGACAAAATATTAATATTTTCATTGAAATATATAAAGTCTTTATAGTCAGAAAACTCTTTCACCAACTCTAAAGTGGTGATTGAGCCAATGCATAACCTTAATACTTAAGAGGCTCAAAGTACTTTGATCAAAATGATCTTTCTACCATTTATATTATTAATCCTATTGTTTTTTGAGAGCATTAAATTTCTTTTCTGGCTTTGAGTATTTTAGATATTAGCCAATTCTAAGAACTACTCATCTCAGTGGCATTTATGTGTTTTAGACAATGTAAGAGAAATTGGAAGATTTACTATTCATTCAAATTTGAATAAAGTAGAAAGTTGGACAAGGACAAAATATTAATATTTTCATTGAAATATATAAAGTCTTTATAGTCAGAAAACTCTTTCACCAACTCTAAAGTGGTGATTTTTAAAAGTTGTTGCTGCAGAATGTAAGGTTGTTCATTATATGAATGAACCTTTTGATCTCAGGCGGCCTCAGCCTGCAGCAGCTTGAAGAAGGATTTTGGTTCCTTGGACAGAGATTAAAGTCAGACTGAGGGATAGAAAGCTCTGAATCCCAGGTACTAGGCCTCGAGAGCCAGTAGCTAGTCACAAGGCCCTGGACTTCTGACTTTGTATAAATGAATTTACACAAGCAGATGGAAAGTAATGAAACAAGTAAAGTGCTCGGTAGGGAAAATGATAACGTGTAGATAGTCACATAGGCAGGCTCAGAAAAAGAGTGGTGCACTTGTGATAGGTAAAATCACTTATATGGGGCATGTTTTCTGGGTTTCCTTTGGCCAATCACCTTGTTTTATCTGACTGTGAGTCTGTACTTGGTTTTTCACAAGGTCCTCCCATGTGTGTGCATACATCCGTTAGCCAAGACGGAACCTAGAGAAGAGGCTTTTGGGTAGGTTGACGTCACCTACAATGGGGGTGGTGACCTCTCCCTTTTTGAGCCCCAAGGAACATTTCTGCACATGTGTAGGTAGGAAGGTCTCCTTGACCTTGAGAATGAGAAAATGTGGCCTGTTTATCTTTTATCTGTGAGAGCTGAGCTTCTCCTCCCTCCTGCTATTGTCTTCTTCTTGGAATATCTGTCCAGAGAGGACAAACTCCAGATGGCCAGCCTGGAGCCTAACTGTCTCCTGCCCCAATTTCATGTACTTATTTACTAAGTCTTTGGCATGAGAGAGACCTGTGTTTCAAAATTGTGTTTTTTCTTCTTCAATGTCAAGGGGAATAGTTATATGTTCTATGTTTAAGTAAAATTGCACATTTAGGACATCTAAATTGGCATGCCAAATTATAGGACATTTTAATAATTAGGTGGATGTGACAGATTCAATTATTCTTGAACTCTTTTTGAGAAAGCTGCCCTTCAGTTCAGTTCAGTTGCTCAGTCATGTCTGATTCTTTGCAACCCCATGAATCACAGCACGCCAGGCCTCCCTGTCCATCACCAACTCCTGGAGTTCAGCCAAATGCATGTCCATCGAGTTGGCGATGCCATCCAGCCATCTCATCCTCTGTTTTCCTCTTTTCCTCCTGCCCCCAACCCCCCCCCCCAGAATCAGTCTTTTCCAGTGAGTCAATTCATTGCATAAGGTGGCCAAAGTATTGGAGTTTCAGCTTCAGCATCAGTCCTTCCAATGAGCACCCAGGACAGATATCCTTTAGAATGGACTAGTTGGATCTCCTTGCAGTCCAGGAGACTCTCAAGCGTCTTTTCCAACACCACAGTTCAAAAGCATCAATTCTTCAGTGCTCTCCTTCCTTCACAGTTCAACTCTCACATCCATACATGACTACTGGAAAAACTATGGCCTTGACTAAATGGACCTTTGTTGGCAGTTAATGTCTCTGCTTTTGAATATGTTATCTAGGTTGGTCATAACTTTTCTTCCAAGGAGTAAGCGTCTTTTAATTTCATGGCTGCAGTCACCATCTGCAGTGATTTTGGAGCCCCAAAATAAAGTCTGCCCTTAGCAGTTAACAAAAGATTAGTGGGTAAACGGCCCTTATGAAACTTAATAAACATTTCCCACTAAATAACATGGGATGGATTAAGTACAACACCTAGTTGTGAGAACCTGTGTCTTGCTTATTTTCAGCATATTTTCTTAAGATACATTTATTCTAGTAGTGGTAGTAGTAGTGTTAGTCACTCAGTCATGCCTCACTCTTTGCAACCCCATGGATTGTAGCTCACCAGGCTCCTCTGTCCATGGGATTTCTCCAGGCAAGAATACTGGAGTGCGTAGCCATTCTCTTCTCTGGTGAATCTTCCCAACCCAAGGATTGAACCTGGGTCTCCTGCATTGGAGGCATATTCTTTACTGTCTAAGCCAGCAGGAAACCAGTTAACATCAAAACTGTTTTCCTAGGTATATCACTTAGGCCAATTGTTTCAGACTCTTCCTTCCCTCTGAAACTATTCAGCAAAGCCACTAACAAGTAGAAAGGCAGAGTTAACAGCCCCTTCCTCTCCCTTTCAGTTTTCAGTTAGTGGACATATTAATGAGCAATAACGTGGCTGAAATGTAGGCAGTTGGAAAAAGAGAAAGAAGCAAGGAAAGATAAATTGTGATAAAAGAGATTCAGATCCTCAGCAATTCAGACTGGGCTTCCCTGTGTGCTCTGCCAGGCTGCGATCACTGGAATTTGGAGCTCAATTTCTTTCTTGCTTCCTTAATCTTATCCAAAGAGAAAACTGGATTTCTGCAGATTTCTTCTATGCAAAGTAGCTCTGCTAAAGCTGCTTAAGTAGCAACTCTTTTTGCCAGTCTTTCACTCTCAGAATAGTAAACTATAATCACAGCCAAATTCAAGAAGCATGTTAACCTCTCTGACAAGAGATTCAGTGTTCTTTTCAGTTTAGTTCAGTCTCTTAGTCATGGACAACCCTTTGTGAAACCATGGATTGCAGCACGCAGGCCTCCCTATCATCACCAACTCCTGGAGTTTACTCAAACTCATGTCCAATAGCAACTCTTTTTGCCAGTCTTTCACTCTCAGAATAGTAAACTATAATCACAGCCAAATTCAAGAAGCATGTTAACCTCTCTGACAAGAGATTCAGTGTTCTTTTCAGTTTAGTTCAGTCTCTTAGTCATGGACAACCCTTTGTGAAACCATGGATTGCAGCACGCAGGCCTCCCTATCCATCACCAACTCCTGGAGTTTACTAACTCTTGTCCATTGAGTCAGTGATATCATCCAACCATCTAATCCTCTGTCATCCCCTTCTAATCCCATGTTCAATCTTTCCCAGCATCAGGGCCTTTTCAAATGAGTCAGTTCTTCACATCACATGGCCAAAGTATTGGATTTTCAGCTTCAGCATCAGTCCTTCCAATTTATTCAGAGCTTATTTCCTTTAGGTTGGACTGGTTGGATTTCCTTGCAGTTCAGAGGGACTCTCAAGAGTCTCCTCCAACACCACAATTCAAAAGCATCGATTCTTTTATGCTCAGCTTTCTGTATAGTCCAACTCTCACATCCATACATAACTACTGGATAAACCATATCTTTGACTAGATGGACATTTGTTGCAAAGTAATGTCTCTGCTTTTAAATATACTGTATAGATTGGGCATAACTTTTCTTCCAAGGAGCAAGCATCTTTTAATTACATGGCTGCAGTCACCATCTGAAGTGATTTTGGAGCTTAAAAAAATTAAGTCAGTCACAGTTTCCATTGTTTCCCCATCTATTTGCCATGAAGTGATGGTACCAGATACCATGATCTTAGTTTTCTGAATATTGGGTTTTAAGCCAACTTTTTCACTCTCTTCATTTACTTTCATTAAGAGGCTCTTTAGTTCTTCTTCACTTTCTGCCATAAGGGTGGTGTCATCTGCATATCTGAGGTTATTGATACTTCTCCTGGCAATTGTGATTCCAGCTTATAAGTTACTCACCCCAGCTTTTCTCATGATGTATACCACATACAAGTTAAATAAGCAGGGTGACAATAAGCAGCCTAGACATACTCCTTTCCTGACTTAGAACCAGTCTGTTGTTCCACATCCAGTTCTAACTGTTGCTTCCCGACCTGCATGGTGTTTAAAAAAATTAATGCACATTTAATTTTATTAAAAGTACATAAAAATCTGCATACAGATTTCTCAGGAGACAGGTCAGGTAGTCTGGTATTCCCATATCTTGAAGAATTTTCCACAATTTGTTTTGATCCTCACAGTTAAAGTCTTTGGCATAATCAATAAAGTAGAAGTAGATGTTTTTCTGGAACTCCCTTAATTTTCCAGTGATCCAGTGGATGTTGGTAATTTGTTCTCTGGTCCCTCTGCCTTTTCTAAATTCAGCTTGAACATCTAGTGTTTCACAGTTTATGTACTGTTGAAGCCTGGCTTGGAGAATTTTGAGCATTACTTTACTAACATGTGAGATGAGTACAATTGTATGGTAGTGTGAGCATTCTTTGGCATTGCCCTTCTTTGGGATTGGAATGAAAACTGACCTTTTCTAGTCCTGTGACCGCTAGTAAGTTTTACAAATTTGCTGGCACATTGAGTGCAGCACTTTCACAGCATCATCTTTCAGGATTTGAAATAGCTCAACTGGAATCCCATCATCTTCACTAGCTTTGTTCATTGTGATGCTTCATAAGGCCCACTTGACTTCACATTCCAGGATGTCTAGCTCTAGGTGAGTGATCACAGCATCATGATTATCTGGATGCTCTTTTAGCAGCTGACATACTCCAGGACCCTAAGGAGATTTCAAAACATTCCCTCCCCCAAATATTTCTCAGTTTCTATTAAACCAACTTGACAATTAATTTGCTGTCAGATCATTTCCATCTGGTTTATATGACATAAACTTACTTTTTAGCTAAATTGTGGTTTATTTTTTGAATCAAGGAATCTCTAAACTTTGAATGTCTGTATAAATAGCCCTCAATACTCAGAGTCTGAGCTAAAAATACTAACTAATGATATTAACCCTAAATGCTCTTGGCAAATATAAAATGCTACAGACTGCTGAGTGTCCCTAATCTTAGTCTAAAGCTTTCATTTTCTTCCTTTCCTAATATATAATAATAAAAGGTCAGACTAGTGGAACAAGAGGGAAGGGGACAGGCCACAATATTTAAAAGATTGAGGTAGCCTTTGAGGATATGGCATAAACTGGTCAGAACCAACTAGGTACAAGATGGTGGAGGATTTAACTTTTAGTAGCTCTTAACCTCATTATATGCTCATTGTAATACTGGTATGCTAGTAATAACTGACACACCCACAGGTGCTATGACGGTTACAAGGCTGATCATAAAAGGAAAAAAAGGAGGGTGGTTGCCTAGTTTCTGGATATCCCTACCAGTTTCTCAAAATAGTCCACCACTCAGACCATAAAAACTAATCCCACCATATTTCAGGGCCTCTCGCCTTCTGAGATGATCCACACTCTGTCCCTTGAGTGTGTTTCTGCTATAGCCAATCTTGCCTTTTGAGATGGCCTGCAGTCTGTCTGTAGAATCTGTATGTGTGTGTTCAGTCGCTCAGTCATGTCCAAGTCTTTGTGACCCCAAGGACTGTGGTCTACCAGGGTCCTCTGTCCATGGGATTTTCTAGGCAAGAATACTGGAATGGGTTATCATTTCCTTCTTCAGGGAAAGAAAACATAGTAATAGCTAAATCATGAATTCTTTGAAATGAGGACTCAACAAAACTTAGCTGAAATAGAAGAATCTGTCAAGAAAACACTGTAAGAAGGTAGTTTTCCTAAGACTTTATGATTCTTACTACAATAAGGTGAAGAAGAAATCTGTGGGCCAATATTCTAGTACATATTCTTAAGGCTTCCATACCATATAAGTACTGAGAGTGACATTTTTGACTAATAAGTTTTATTGGAACACATTTTTATCAGGTGTACAATAGAGATACAATAGAATCTTCATCTCTAAATAAATCCACTTCTTACCTATCACTTTGTCTCTCATTGAAGTCTTTATGAGCTGAGACATAAAGCACCTGAACTTCAGTACATCCAGACACCAGGTGAATGATTCTAATTAAAAGACCGTGGGTTCAAGTCCCAGTCTGAGGTTGCACAGTTTCATTAGGATTTTGCCTGGTAAAACAAAGTAATCAAACCATTTACACACCATAAGGCCTACCACCTAAACAGAGTCTCTCCATTTTTCTCCTCCTGCCCCTTTCCAAAATATTGTGTGAGTTACAGAATGTTATTGCAATACATTGCATGCTACTAATGGCTTTCTTTCTGCTGATTAACAGGTTTTGGATTCAGGGACAGTGAAAGAATATAGTCCACCCCATGATTTGCTACAGAACAGTAAGAGCCTATTTCACAAGATGGTGCAACAACTGGGTGAGGCTGAGGCCACTGCCCTCACTGAAAGAGCCAAACAGGTGAGGCTGCTGCAGGGAGTTGTAACTGAAGTTTGTCTCCAGGGTTCACACTCGGTCTCCACCAGGCATCTGGTAGCAAGCACTCTGTGCCCTTTTCAATCAGAAGCCTCTGGAGACTAAGCGTCATGACTGAGTCTTAATAATACTTTGCAGGTTGAAGGCAGGTCTGCTGAGAATCTGCAGCAGTGCTGGGGGCGGGGTCAGCCTGTGTCAGTCATGTGTGCATGAGAGATTTTGTATCGCAGACTCCAGGTGGTTGGACTCTGGCTTTAGATTCCTACAGAGCATAGAGCACTCTGCAGATCCTTTACATTTCTTTCTGATAGGTGCTCAGTACATTTTTTCAAGTTTAAATTTATTTTTAATTAGATGATAATTGCTTTAAAATATTGTGTTGATTTCTGCTGTATATCAACATGCCTATGTCCCCTCTCTCTTGAGTCTCCCTCCCACCTCCCACCACATTCTACCCTGCTAAGTTGTCACAGAGCAGCGGCTTGGAGCTCCCTGCATCATACTGCAAACTTCCACTGGCTATGTCTGTGTCTCCATTGCTGCTCTGCAGATAGGTTTATCAATGCCATCTTTCTAGATTCCATATATATGCATTAATATATTTGTTTTTCTCTTTCTCACTTACTTAACTCTGTTTAAAATGTTCTTGATTCATCCACCTCATTAGAACTGAGTCAAATGCATTGCTTTTTATGGCTGAGTAATATTTTGTGTATGTACCACAACCCCTGTATCCATTCATCCATTGATGGACATCTAGGTTGCTTTCATGTCCAAGCTATTGTAAATAGTGCTGCAGTGAACATTGGGGTACATATGTCTTTTTCAATGATGAAACTGTACCTCAGTAGTGAGATTGTTAACTCATATGGTAGTTTATTCCTAGTTTTTTGAGGAGTCTCCATAATGCTCTCCATAGTGGCCATATCAGTTTACATTCCCACCAAGAGTGCAAGAGAATGTCCTTTGGTTCACACCCTCTCCAGCATTTGTTTGTAGACTTTTTGATGCTGGCCATTCTGAACAGTATGATGTGATACCTCATTCTACTTTTGATTTGCATTTCTCTAATAATGAGAGATGTGAAGCATCTCTTCATATGTTTATTATTTATTTGCATATCTTGGGAGAAGTGTCTGTTTAGGTTTTCTGCCCAATTTTTTGATTGGGAAGTTTATTTTTTTGTTATTGAGCTGAATGAGATGCTTATATATTTTGAGGATAATCCTTTGTTAGTTGTTTCATTTGCTATTATTTTCTGCCATTCTGAGGGTTGACTTTTCACCTTGCTTATTATTTTCTTCACTGTGCAAAAGCTTTTAAGTAGGTGCCATTTGTTTACTTTTGCTTTTATTTGCATAAAACTCTAAGAGGCAGGTGTGTTCTGCCTATGTTTTTCTCTAAGAATTTTTGTAGTTTCTGGTCCTACATTTAGATCTTTAATCCATTTTGAGTTTCTTTTTGTGTATGGTGTTAGGGAGTGTTCTATTTTCATTCTTTTATACATAGATGTCCAGTTTTCCCAGCACCACTTATTGAAGAAACTGTCTTTTCTCCATTTATGTTCTTACCTCCTTTGTTAAAGATAACATGCCCACAGATGCCTGGGTGTATCTCTGGGCTTTCTATCTTGTTCCACTGGTCTGTATTTCTGTTTTTGTGCCAGTACTGTGCTGTCTGATGACTTTAGCTTTATAGACTGAATTCAGGAAGGTTGATTCCTCCAGTTCCATTCTTCTTTCTTAAGACTGTTTTGGTTATCAGTACATTTTGGATGTAAGTGCTATCAAGGAACAGCTAGGAAATTTGAGAGTTGGAGGGGAGAAAGGTGGCATATTGTCCATTGGATCTAGAAATATCTACTGGGGAAAGGTGTAGGTCACCTCTGTTTTCTAATTTGTGAAGAAAAATCCTACATGATACTAGTGTCATTTTCTCCATACGTCTTTATTGTTTAGTGTTACGTCCAGTTAGAGTGTTCTGTTTTGCTTGCTCTACCAAAACCTCTATTTAGCACTCTAGAGGTCTCCTTTCCTGTGATGATACTGTCTGCTTGCTCAGTCTTTGCTTTATTACCTGTATCTCTTCCAGTTCAGCTAGAAATTGGTAGAATTCAAAAAATCAAGCTGGCAAAGAACTGTCCTATTTTGGGTCTTATCTTACATTTTAGAGAAGTTGCTTGATTGAGTCATTGTTAAAGCTGTAGATTCTACTTTCATTCTTGGGACCAACTATTCACAATCACGTTTCTATAGGCCCTCTAATGGCTTTGCCGCACAAATTGAATGCCAGGATATTTCATATATTTATATATGCCCAGCATTTCAATGCTTGTCAGTCAAAGTTTATAAAATATAGGGATTACAATTGAATATTAACATATATATTTATTGTGCTCATTTTATGTGTGAAAATGAGAAACCCTTGTGCAGATGCTGGGTTTCCTTAGCTTCTTTGTTACCCTGTTTTTAATTTATCTCTTAGATTTTAAGTCAGTAAAATGATTTTGCTTTTTAATTTACTATAGCAACAAAGCATATCTGTTAATTAGAATGATCAGAACTCTAGCGATTCTGTAGGTTGTTTGGCATTAAGCCCAGCCCCACTGAGGATTCTAATGGGATTACTTCCTCCATAGAATAAGCACATCCCTGGGTTTTTAAATTGTGCCTCCAGTAGTTATGTGATTGTTTAATATGAAAGTGTGGACATTTTCCACATGTATTCCAAATGCATTGCCTTAGAAAGGAAGACTTTAAAATGTTTTAAACATTAAAAAATTTTTTTTAATTTGTCATTTTCCCCCTTCAGGTACACACTGAAAAGAAATAACCAGATGTTACTCACAGTGGTCATGTGGTTATGAATGCTTCCAATGGACAGCCCTCAGCCTTAACAACTGTTGAGTCAGTGCTATGATTCTACCATGATGTTAAGTCTATTGCAAAGGTGTTTTTCCAATAGTTTTTGCAAAAACTATATTATACTTTTTTTTACACCAGTCCCAAATACTTACCCATAGATGTTAATTTGGATTTATTTTCTCCAATTTTACCCAATGATTTCAATCTCTAATGAAATAATTTATTATTTTTATTTATATGTTATGCTAATTTTTCTTATCCAAATCAGAGGTGAAGGCCACAAGTAAAAGCTGTCCACCAGGTTTAGTGTCTTGAAATACTCCAGAACCAAAACTCATTTTATAAGATATTTAAAAAAGTTGTCAGAGATGTCTTTTATTGTTCCTAAAATTACATATTACTTTCGAAGTTTATCAGGAGTTCTGTTTATTTGAAGACCATGTGAAGTCACCATTTGTTTTACCACTTTCTTTAACAATGGCACGATCCATTATTGCACCCAAATATCTCTGATTAAAATAGTACAGAGAAAAAAAAAATATATATATATATACTGGTTTAAAATACGTAACGATAATATACTTTCTCAAAATAGGAGCCCTTCTAGGTGATCACTGTCTTCTAGATGGAGAATTATATTATATTCTATATTTTACACTTTTAAAATTTATAATATAAAATTTTCTATGATAACCTTTTTAACATGCAATTCAGTGGCATTAGCCACATTCACAGTGTCATGAAACCATAACCATCTAGTTCATTTTTTAAATAGAAATTTATTTATTTTAATTAGAGGCTAATTACTTTACAATCTTTTATTGGTTTTTAATTTTCTTTGAGCCTTGGGTTTTTCTTAAATAATCTTGCTTTATTTTATCCTATGAATTTTCAAAGAATCAAATTCTGTGCTTGATTGATCTTTTCTGATTTTTTGTTTTCTAGCTCTTCATATTCTTCCATTCCTTCAGCTTTTCTTCATTTGAGTTTTTCTCTAAATTCTTAAATTAGAAATAGATTAATTTTTAAATGTTTTTTTTTCCCCTAATGCAAGTACATAAAACCTACTTTTTTCTTCCACCTAATGGCCCACTTTAGCTGCAGCCTAAAAGTTTTGGTGCTGAGCACTGATCAGTAATCATAGTGTTCGGTATTTTCCAATTTTTAATTTGATTCATTAATTATATATTTCACCCATGAGTTATTCATCAGTGTAATGTTCTCTAAACTCCAAATGCTCATAGCAATTTTTATATTATATTATCCATGTAAAATTGCTAACAGTCAACCCTTTTTTTAGCCCATAAAAACAGCAGCTTCTTATGGTTCAGTGTAAGAGTTTTCTTTTGATATTAATATATAACAATTTCATTTTCATCAGAGAACATTAGAGTGAGGATTACTGACACACAAAGTCTTTTTTTCCACCATTTTTGTTTTCTATTTGTGGGATTTTAAAATGTTATGTGTGTAACCAGAAATTTTCAAATAAAAATCCTTCTCAAAATTCTGAAATGTTTTTGATGTATGTTACAGATTGCTTCTTTGGGATATAGACTCAGATTTAGTTTAGTGTTGGGATGTTTATTAGGGGTGTTGTTGGGATTAGCAATTGTGGAATTAAAAGTAAAAAACTGGATAAATCAGAGGGGGAAACCAAGCTGGATCATGGGCCAGATGACCTTAGCTGACCCTATGAGGGCTCTGGAGTGAAGATGGCCCTTCAGGATTGTCCTGACATGTCCACTGTCCAGGCCTTTATGCCTCCACTTGGATGGGTCATTACAGTCTGCCCCCCCCCCGAAGCTCTGGAGGCTGAAGATGGCAGCACTTCCAGCAACTAGGGGGAGAGCCCTTGAAAGGAGGTCAGAACAGCACATCTCCAGGTCCTCAAGGCACATGCCATAGCTCCAGAGGTAGGTGATGAGGATGTACTGTGGGGGAAACTCTCGATGACTGATGCGTAAGTCAGAATGATGACTTGGTAATTCTCTTCAGTGCCCTGTGGTCTGAAAAAGAGCAGGAGCCCCATTTAGGGGAGATATTCTCTTTCTCTAGGATCAGCCCAGTTGTTATTTCTTCTGGAAAGATCAGTCCTCATCCTAGGTAACTCATATTTCTCTAATACCCTCTCATAGGTTGTTTTCTTAGTCTTAGTAAATCATGAGCTTCTCAAGATTTGGAACTGGATCCTATTCACTTCTTAGGTACATCCTCCAGCACAGTGTCTGTCACATAAGAAGTGCTTAGTAAATGTTTTCTGAATGAATGATGACAAAAAACAAACCTTCCTTCTAAACATTATAATTCTGAAATGTTATGAGGTAGCCTGGGATAACACAAAGCACTGCTTTTGGAGTGTCAGTCATACTGATCTGCATGCCAGTTCTTTCTCTGCCGCATGCTAGAAATGTGAGTGCCCAAAGAATGTACTGTCCAGAGTGTGACACTTGAGAGTGAACGGAAAGCAATAGCCAGCAAGATGCCAGAACAATACACTGGTATCATCCTTGACAAAATGGGCTATGTTCCCCTTAGTTACTTGCCTTCATGTCTCAACCTCTGAATCTTAGCTTCTTCATTTGGAAAATGAATATAATTCCTGCCCTTGAGTCATTGCTTTGGTTGGGATGATGGATTGACCAAGAGCACCAAAAGACATAGGGTGGAATCCTTGACCTTGGTGATTCTTAAACACCAGGAGAGGAAAGCAGGATATGCATGGATAAAGGTAGGTTGGCCACCTGACATGAAGTGCTGACTCATTAGAAAAGACCCAGATGCTGGGAAAGATTGAAGGCAGGAGGAGAAGGGGATGACAGATGAGGAAATGGTTGGATGACCTCACCAACTCAAGAGACATGAGTTTGAGCAAACTCCCAGGGATGGTGAAGAACAGAGAAGCCTGTAGTTCTTCAGTCCATGGAGCTGCAGAGAGTTGGACACAACTGAACAACAACAGCAACAACAACAAGAACAAAGGTAGGCTGGAGACTGTAGAAGGTGTGTTTGAGAAGGTACTCATCCAGTGGCCTAGAGTGTTCTTCCTTCACATGTAGCTAAAATGACACAAGCACAGAGGGAGGAGTTCAAGCTCTCGAAGAACCAAGATATAGATTTTGATACACTTATAATGTTTTACTGAAAGCTTACATTGAATAGTTCTAACTTGCCGGGGTCCAGCCCCGGTAGATCCAGGGAATTTGAAGGGTAGACGGAGTTGGTATCTTAGAAAGGATTATTTAATTAGAAAAGAGAGATTAGGAAAGAATAGTGTAGTAGGAAAATTTACTGGAAAAAAGATGCTGATATTCCTTTGTTTACATAGAGAACCAATAAAACTCCGAGACAAGAAGTTTGCCCTGTTCACGGAGGCCACAGGTGCCCTCCCGGCCTCCTGAGGGAGTGAAGATGCAAAATGTCTTCCCATTCAGGTCTTAGAAACCCAGGCAGATAAGTGAACGCAGAGAGCCTCTTTGCTCCGAGGGATCAGCCTGAAAAAGAGAGTGAGAGGGAGAGAGAGAGAATGATTGACACAGGGAGACCAAGCTGCTTCAATGAGTGAGGCCCCATAACTTTATTTTCAAAAGGACTTTTATACCTTTCCCAAAATGATGTTCTGGCCTCAGAGGCCTGTGAACATTTTAAGACCTTCTTTTCATAAAGGCTGCTCAACCAGAAAACTTACTTTCTCTTGAAGTGTTTTTTCTTTCTAATCTATGTCAGCCTCAGAAAGTATCAAACAAAGTTACATTTTCACGAAGCAAAGGTGCAGCGAGTAACAACAAAGAAAGGACCAATTAGCTCAAAGGTCTGATGTAGTTTCAAGGCTACACTTGTTTTTCTTACATTCTGACTATGTTAACAAATGTACTCCCAGGTGCACAGTGGATAAGAGATATGGGAACTTAGCAACAAGTATTGACTAAACAGTGAAATCTTATATCAACACTACTCTAATAACTTTTTAACTCTTTGAAAGGCTCTATGTTTTAGGTTTCCTGTGCCTCTCACAGTTGGGGGGCTGTAAACAATCACATGCGTAGTTGTAAAAGTCCAGGTAAGGCAAGTTAGAGAGCCATCAGAGGGGTTTGAGCTGAGACACTCCTTTTATAGGCAGGAGACTGTTAACTGGAGCTCTAAGTTAACTTTTTCCAGAGAAAGGTGGTTGGGGATAGCCCCTCCTGTAATGTCAGAAGAATAGGTGGAATGCATAATGCAGTAAGGCAGGCAAACTCTGGTTTTGGGAGTAGATGCTCGAGAAACGTAGTTGTAAAAGTCCAGGTAAGGCAAGTTAGAGAGCCATCAGAGGGGTTTGAGCTGAGACACTCCTTTTATAGGCAGGAGACTGTTAACTGGAGCTCTAAGTTAACTTTTTCCAGAGAAAGGTGGTTGGGGATAGCCCCTCCTGTAATGTCAGAAGAATAGGTGGAATGCATAATGCAGTAAGGCAGGCAAACTCTGGTTTTGGGAGTAGATGCTCGAGAATGTCCAGAGGGGGGCCCTGAGGCCTGATCCTGCCTTTGAGTATTATCAGGCCTCCTTCCTCATGACCTTTGCCACGGGTGGGGTTCCCCACACTGGCTCCCAGCATTAACTAAAATCACTCACTCAGCAACCATGCTCATAAACCAACTCAGAATTATTTACCCCAATAGTTAGCCCTCCTAACTAATTACGTATTCTTCTCTTCCATCTGTTCATAGGTCTATCTGTAGCTGGGGTCACCACCTTCCATATTTGTTCATGCCTACAAGTCACCTGGGGAGACTGTTAACTTGCCAATTCAGACTCAGGAGGTACAGGTTGGCCAAGGGTCAGCATCGCTATGATGCTCCCAGGTGCTACCCCCTGCTGGTGGGGGCCCCACATTCAGGGTCTACAGGAGAGGCTCATCTGTCTGTGTAGGCGCCTTTGCAATTGTTCTGGGGCTGTTCAGGCTCCTTTTCTGCCTTTCCTGCACAAAGGGGAGAGCGGCTGGTCTCCAGCTCTTTCCTGTCCTTGCTCTCATACCCCTTGGTCCCCACCACACTGCAGAAAGCTCCCCAATGACTGGTGAATGAGTAAATGAACAAATGTGGTAAGAACCTCTAAGGTGTTAACATACACGAAGGTCTCAAGAATGTTGGGAGGAGAAACTCAATCAATGCCCAGGGAGCCCCGGGTTCTAAGCACTGTAGTTTGTGAATTCAGGCTTCACACTGTGGTTGTGGTGCCCAAGCCTGAAGATTAAAACATTTTATTGAAAGCAAACAAACCAAAAATCTCAGCAAAACCGAATTCATAGTACAAACAGATTGGTGGTTCCCAGAGGCAGAGGGTGAATGGTGGGTGAAACTGAAGAAGGTGGTGAAAAGGTACAACTTCCTGTTGATAAGGTCTGAGGCCAAGAGAAGCCCTTGGACTTCCCCTCACATCTATTCAGGGCTCCCCAGAGTTCTGTCTCAGAGCTGAAATCTTTCTCAAGCTAACTTTCCACTTGTTTAAAAGCTTATCTTTTGATATTTGAGTAGCCTCACTCAGAAGGACAAAGGGGGAGTGGGAAGGTAGAAAAGGGAATAGGGTCTGAGGTGTTAAGTGTTTTTTCTTTTCTCTCTCTGCTTTTAAACTAGGCTGTGGGCATGTAAAAGGCAGCAAAGGCAAACACCATAGTATTTGCAACAAAACCAGGTCCTTTAATAACTGTGATAGGGAGAAAAAGTTATCTTTGTCAGCATTACAGAGGTGTTAAGTGTTTTTTCTTTTCTCTCTCTGCTTTTAAACTAGGCTGTGGGCATGTAAAAGGCAGCAAAGGCAAACACCATAGTATTTGCAACAAAACCAGGTCCTTTAATAACTGTGATAGGGAGAAAAAGTTATCTTTGTCAGCATTACCTCTATGTGGCAGGGCCTTCTGCCATTCCAGGCCTTTAGTAAGTTCCTGCTGCTGCTGGTGCTGCTGCTAAGTCACTTCAGTCATGTTTGACTCTGTGCGACCCCATAGACGGCAGCCCACCAGGCTCCCCTGTCCCTGGGATTCTCCAGGCAAGAACACTGGAGTGAGTTGCCATTGCCTTCTCCAGTGCATGAAAGTGAAAAGTGAAAGTGAAGTCGCTCAGTTGTGTCTGACTCCTAGCGACCCCATGGACTGCAGCCTACCAGGCTCCTCTGTCCATGGGATTTTCCAGGCAAGAGTACTGAAGTGGGGTGCCATTGCCTTCTCTGAGGGAGCCTTTCTACCTACCTTGAAAACGTGTCCACTAGCATCTAGGGATACTTGAAGTTGCCCTGTGCTGTCAGCATGACAGTAAGGTCAATCTGTCAGTCTTCTCTAGGATAAATCCCTCTGGTCTGAATAGGTTTTGTCTGGAGGACCTGGGGGTCTGATGTTGGGGGTGTTCACTGTGTAGATGGTACAGGTCTCCACTACTGGACTGGCTATACTTTTCATGCCACAAGTTATTTTGAGTTCAACTAACCAATTATATAGAGCTTCCCTCCTGTAGTGAGTTCCTATGAATCTGCCTGATAGCTTGACAAGCTGAAGTTTGCTCATGTTCATTAACTAGCCTCCCATGGCCTCCTTGGAGTAGGAAATGGCAACTCACTGCAATATTCTTGCCTGTAGAATCCCAAGGACAAAGGTACCTGATGGATTACTGTCTATGGAGTCGCAAAGAGTTACAACTACTGTCTGTGAGGTCACTCAGTTACAACTGGTAACTGAGCATTCATGCACACACACATGGCCTCCTAGGTATCTTTCTGTTACCAAACTGACTTAGGGTCAGCTTACCCTCTCATGTTGAGCTTCCCTGATAGCTCAGCTGGTAAAGAATCTACTTGCAATGCAAGAGACCCTGGTTCAATTCCTGGGTCAGGAAGATCTGCTGGAAAAGGGATAGGTTAGCCACTCCAGTATTCAGGGGCTTCCCTTGTAGCTGAGCTGGTCAAGAATCTGCCTGCAATGCAAGAGACTTGGGTTCAATCCCTGGGTTGGGAAGATCCCCTGGAGAAGGGAAAGGTTACCCACTCCAGTATTCTTGCCTGGAGAATCCCATGGACAGAGGAGCCTGACAGGCTACAGTCTGTGGGGTTACAAAGAGTTGGACACAACTGTGTGATCTTGGCATAAACAGGTTGCCAAAGAAACCCAGGACAGCAGCTCCTCACCTGTGTGCCTGCTCTTCCTCTGGGAGGGTATTCTTGCTTAAATAAACTCTGTAGGAATTACAGATAGGGTGTAGGAATTAGGGACCACTGGATGTGTGTCCTTGGCTTTGTTGACTGCCCCGAGGTCCTGGGCCATTTGGGTTTCTCTCTCTCTCTTTAAAATGCTGCATTTACTGAGTCACCAAAAACCTCTGCTTTGCCAGATCCAGTCATTACTGTTTCGTCTTTATCTTACCCACCTCTCAGAAGCATGGGCTCCAGCTTCTCCTTCTAGAGACACTCTCTTCATTTCTGTGACTGCTCATTCTCTCCCCGCTCATTCTCCTTGGATGAGTTTCTACCTGCAACTGTTGGAGGGCTTCAGGGCTCAGTCTGACTTCTCTCACTCTTGATGTTACTTCCTCTTTTACATTTCCATCAGTCTTATTTCTTTAACAAAAAATCTTAAACAAGTAGGCAAATATCAGTATTTTATGTAATCTGCTTGGGATGTAGATACTGCTAAAAAAATAAAAATTGGTATTGTTAGAAATCTTGAAATATTTCATGTTAAAGAAAATAGAAATTTACTAACCATTTAGGAATACTGTAAAGCCATTAGCAAACCAGAGCATCTGATAACATTCGCTTTTCCACTGTCATTCTCTGGACAGTTTCAGTCTCATAGAAGACAACTGAGACCAAGAGGCATCTAGGTCTTTATTTGTCAATGAAGTTGACAAAATTATATGTCCAAAGTCATCATTATTATTCCTAGTGGAGACTCTCAGATGCTTACTTTAAAGCCTATTAAATCTTACTTTAAAACCAGTTTAAAAGTAGCAAAATATTATTAGAAACATGAGAAGAAAATATATTTGAAAAACAGACATGACAATTTATTTTATTTTTTTTTATTTAATACTTTATTCTATTTTACAGTACTGTATTGATTGTGCCATACATTGACATGAATCAGC
>SJYC01008896.1:0-17681 GCA_006408675.1 Madoqua kirkii
GTTCCAATTCGTCCTTTGTTCTGTGCACAGGCCTTTCGCAGGCTACTCCAAGTTAGTTCATTCTCGCCCGCGTGGACCTGATTCTGGCCACGTTACTACCCTATTCTCGCGAAAAGCAGTGAAGGTTGCATTTCCCACGGCCGGATTCTTGTACCGATTCTGGCTGCGTTGCTACGCGATTCTCGAAAAGCCCTTCAGAGCCTGCGTTTCCAGAGGTAGGCGTTTGCGCTGCTTATCCGCTGGGGGATTTACTGTTGGGTTCGTGATCTGTTGGTTTTGATTAATTTTTCTTTCCTATTAAGTTGCCGTCTGTGTTTCCCAGGCTCAACACAGAGTCTGCTTCGAGAATGTTCCCTGGAGCTTGGCAACCTCTCTTTTTAGAATCTCTTCCCGGGACGGGATTCCCTTCCCGGGACGAGGCTCCCTCCCTACTTCCTTTGTCTCTTTTCTCATCCCTTATATTTATTCCTACCTGTTTTTGAAGCCAATAATCTGCTTTGCTGGATGCCTGATGTCCTCTGCCAGCATTCAGAAGTTGTTTTGTGGAATTTATTCAGCGTTGAGGTGTTCTTTTCATGAAGTAGTGAGGGAGAAAGTGTCATCCCCATCCTATTCTGCCGCCATCTTTTTTCCTTCTTCGACATGAAAATTTTAAAGTTAAATCATAGCTATTAAAAGTGTGTTAGTAAATCCATAAATCCCTATATCCATGCTTTGTTAGCCTGTAAGACTAATGAAAGTGAAAGTCACTCAGTCACTGAGTGTGACTAACTCTTTGCAACCCCATGAATTATACAGTCCATGGAATTCTCCAGGCCAGAATATGAAGTGGGTAGCCTTTCCCTTCTCCAGGGATTCTTCCAAACCCAGGGACCAAACCCATGTCTTCTGCATTGCCAGCAGATTCTTTACCAGCTGAGCCACAGGGAAAAGTTTTGTGCTAAAGGGAAGGCTATCATACTAAGTGGCACAACACTACATGCTGGTAATGATACCAAATAATATTTGCCATTATGTTTTATAAACTCTAAGAATGGAGGGACATCAGCAACACATTTTAGGAAAATGCCCATCAAAAAAGTTAACATTTTTTAATATTGAAACATAATGGACTTCATTTCTGTTGTCCACATTATAATAAAGCCTTCATAAGAAGGTGTAACTCTAAGGATGGGAATTGCACACTCAGTGTCTGTTGTAAGCTCTGTGGGGGTAGGAAACATATATTTCATTTAGATTCAGTTTGCTGCTTTTATACCTGCAGCTTCCCTGAGAGTGCAGTTGAAAGTAGACCATCTAAAAGGAATGAAGGGAAGTCTCTTCTCAGAAAACAAACAAAAAAATGCCCGAAGTTCTTCATGTGCAGGAACAGCACTTTAGTTTTTGCTCTGAATATCATATAACCTACCTATGTTCAAAATAGAGATTAAATGTGAAAAATTGCAATGCAAGTTAATTTTATAAATGTATTTCTTAAATCCTGCTTCTCTTAGTTAAATGGAAGTCATTTAATAAACATAAAAATATTTTAATGAAGAAAACTGGATTCACTTGATGGTGATTTGCAGGGGATGGAAAGAAGATTATGGTGATTACGCTGGTAGTAAGAGATGAATAGGTGGAACACAGAGGATTTTTTAGGACAATGGAAATACTCTGAATGATACCATGATAATGGAAATGTCATACATTTGGCTAAACTCACAGAGTGCACACAAGGAGTGAATCCTAATGTAAACTATGGACTCTGGTAGTGTCTGGTAGTGTTTTCGAAATTACTTTTAAAAATTGACAACAGAAAGGCCAAGTCTGGCCTTCTAATTTTCTTGATTGAGTTGAAGAAAACTATATCTGTATTAGATAATGTGTAAGCATGTGAAATTCTCTATGATATCAATGGGATATATTAGTACTATAGAATCTCAGTCTATAACTTAAAAAAAAAATAAACCTCTCTATTCCTTCCATTATAACATTTCACCATTTGGATATATAGTCTTCATCAATATCTTATCAGTCTTGGGATGCAATTGCAGAGGTTTCTCATATAGCCCCTGCCCTCACACTCCAGAGCCTCCCAGAACCCACATCCCTTCCTCTGCTACAACTGACTGATCTAGACTGACACATCATAGTCACCCAGAGTCCATAGTTAACATTAGGATTCACTCCTTGTGTGCATTCTGTGAGTTTAGACAAATGTATGACATTTCCATCATCATGGTATCATTCAGAGTATTTCCATTGTCCTAAAAATCCTCTGTGTTCCACCTATTCATCCCTTACTCCCATCTCCACTCTCTGGCAACTATAGTCAGGCTTTTTGTCATATAGTTAGCATTATACAGTATGTAGCCTTTTCAGACAAACTACTTTCACTTAGTAATGAACATTTATGTTTCTTCCATGTTGTTTCACGGGTTGGTAGCACATTTGTGTGTGTGTGCTGAATAATTCTCCATTGTCTGGATGAACTAGGTTAATTATTCATTCATCTATTGAAGGACATCTGGGTTGCTTCCAAGTTTTGGTAATTATGAATAAACCTGCTATATGTATTTAAAAAATTTGTTTCTCTTCCTTCAAAGTTAAACATATAATGAACCATTACTTCTAATATGCATGCAAACCAGACTAAATAGGTACCTCCTTTGTTTTACTTCATGCTTTCTCTGTATTTACATTAGTTACATTGTATTCAGTATTAACATATTCACTTTTTCCATCTTCCGTTTACTTTGAACAATTCAAGGGAGTGTAATAAAATGCCCAAATGGATCTACAAAGAAGTACCATCACAATGCAGGGATGGTTGTTCTGTGGAAACTGAATAAGCTGACTGATAGACAGAGATGGATGGCAATACTTGATAGTCAGTTGCTGGATAAAAGTCTAAATTTGAAATAAGAATAATGATTTGACAGTAGCCAAGGAAAAGGTGCAGTCCTACAGGACATATGGATGTGTACTAGAAATAGTCTGCTGTTGTTTAAAGAGTACAGACTTAAGTCACCTGGACATTGAAAAATGATAACTGACACACACATACTCACCACTTGGTAAAAGGGAGAAAACTGTTGGTCCAGAATTTGGTCTTTGTTTACAGAGTGGCATTTCTCACAGGATACAAGCAAGTTGTACCTTATAGCTTAATTCTGAACTTTGCATGGATACATAACATGGGGTTAAATGTATCCTTGCCAACCAGCTCATTTCAAGAGGTGGCACCTCAAGCTTTCTGACCAAAACTCCCAACTTTGGGCCAAAGGCCAACTGCCCTTTCTCATTTGCTTCTTATCCAAAGCTACTGCCTTATCTTGCATCCACAGAAATAGAACATGAACTATAACTTAAAATTTTTGTAATAGTCATGTTAAAAAGTAAAAAGGAACTATGGGGCCCTAAATGGGAAACCTTAAAAACAAAGTTGGCAGAAGAGATGGGGGTAGGGTCTATGTTGTCTGTCAAAGTTTTTTATTGGCTCTCTTGATTTCTGTGCACATAGACAGTGTGTGATCTCCATAGACTCCTGTTATGATGAAGGGACATGACAATTTGACCTTTAACATGATTGGTACAACTATGGAAAGTCCCTCCTAAAACCCTCCTGTTTGTCTATATAAGCTGCGAAGAAAGGAGGAGGAGGAGGAGGAGGAGTCACTCAGTCGTGTCCGACTCTCTGCGACCCCGTGGACTGTAGCCTACCAGGCTTCTCTGTCCATGGGCATTTCTTTCTCCAGGGGATCTTCCTGACCCAGGGATCGAACCCGGGTCTCCCGCATCGGAGGCAGACGCTTTAACCTCTGAGCCATAAGCTGGGAGTTTGCAACAATAAATCGGAACTGCTTTGATGGAACCCCTGTCACGTCTGATTGTCTCTCGCTCTCCGAGGGGCTGGGTTGGTGGATAGCAGGCTCACCTCTCCTCGGGACCTCCTGGCTTTGCTGAGGGAAGTTCCACTGCTTCTACTCTTTCTGCAGAGTGCCCCCCGCAGGAACAAGTGAAATTGATATAAGATATTTTTAAACCAGTATGTTCACTATAATATCATTTCAACATGTAATCAGTGCAAAAATCATTAATGAGAGAAAAATATTTTTACACTGTCTTTGAAATCCATTGTGTATTATATATATACAACACACCTCAGTTTTGACCAGATGCATTTGAAGTCCTCAACTGTATTCAACAACACAGAGTTTACAGTATTATTAGTTAGGACTTCTATGGGTGCAAGGGAGTGAATACATTTCTCAGTAATTAGATGGATGGTTCTGGTAGGTGCCTTAGTTTGGGTTCCTCAGTAGCAGATCCTGAGGCAAGGATTTGAATGTAAGTAGTTTATTTTGGGAGTGATCCTAGGGAAACACATTTAGGGAGTGGAAAAGTGATATACAGAAGTGAACGAAGTCAATAAAGAGTGTGTTAATAAGCAAGTTACAGCTTGTGCTACTGGACTCCTTCTTGCTGGGCCACCATGGGAGAGGGAATTGCTTCAGCTAACAGGCAAGGCACAGGGGTATTTATCCATCACCTCCCCATTGAGCAGTAGTTGAGAGTTGAATCCAGGGGTTTTGGCTTGTATCGCACACGGTCCCAATGTGCTTGATAAGCAGAGAGCTCCCAAAACAATGAGCTGTCTTAATTCTGAAGGAATGTCAGAGGATAGGAGCTGGAAAGTGACATCTGCTCCAGCAGTCACACCATCCAAGGAGGGATCCTGCTAGTCTCAGGAGCCCTAGAGGCTTGATGCTAAGACTGTTGTCATCCTCTTACTTATCCTGTCCCTGATGCTGGGTCAGTCTTGCCACACAGTAAGTGTTTAATCAATAGCTGTTGATTTTCCTTTGGGTACCTGTTTTATTCTTTTAGGTATGTATGTACATGCTAAGTCACTTCAGTCATGTCTGACTCTGTGACCCTATGGATGGAGCCCACCAGGCTCCTCTGTTCATGGAATTCTCCAGGCAAGAATGCTGGAGTAGGTTGCCATTTCCTCCTCCAGGGGATCTGCCCAGCCCAGGGAGTGAACCTACATCTCTTATGTCTCCTGCATTGGCAAGTGGGTTCTTTAACACCAGGGCCACCTGGGAAGCTCTTTTATTCTTTTGGGCCTCTCCATGTAAATGGGGCACATAGCTAACAGCAGTCATGGGTCATATCTTTATAACTCCCTCATCAGAAAGGAAAGTGAGGTTTTACCCTTTCTAACTCCAGAAAAAAAAAAAAAAAAAAAAAGAAAACAAAACCAAAAAAGAACAACAACAAAAATATCCTCAAAGAAGAAAGCCAATTGGCCTGACATGGGCCTTGAGTTTATTTCTGGGCCAAACCCTTTGGACACAGACATAGCATATTATCATTGGCTAGATTTGAATGAGATTTCCATTCCTGAGGTTATGGAGGTGGATATATTATGTGAAGGTGTAGTGACAATAAAATTTTAACTATATTCAGACTATAAATACTCACTGGAGTGTATTTAAATTGTGAATTCTATTTGTTCCATTTGTCTTGATAGGAAAATGTTTGAGAACAGCACTGTCTCAGCTGAACCATTTTAGTACTGCTCTTATATCTGCTGCAGATTTAATGCTTGACTATTTGACAGAGATACCGTAGATCATTTAACAGTTTATAGTTCCGTTCAGTTTAATTCAGTCACTCAGTCAGGTACGACTCTTTGTGACCTCATAAATTGCAGCACGCCAGGTGTCCCTGTCCACCACCAACCCCCGGAGCCTACCCAAACCCATGTCCATCGAGTCAGTGATGCCATCCAGCCATCTCACCCTCTGTCGTCCCCTTCTCCTCCTGCCCCTAAACTAATCCTTCCCAGCATTAGGGTCTTTTCCAATGAGTCAACTCTTCGCATGAGGTGGCCAAAGTATTGGAGTTTCAGCTTCAACATCAGTTTTCACACAGTTATAAATTTGTATCATATGTCCTTGAGGTTTGTCTGGGAATGAATCAAGTCCAACAAGACTGAATCTCTCATTAGATGCTGTCTCATCATTCTCACTAGAAACAATGGCTGGCTTCATTAACTCAGCATAATGTATTTAGTGTTCATCCATGTTATAGCATGCATCAGTATTTTATAAAAGGCCAAATAATATTCCATAGTCTGTAATACCATGTTTTATTTGTCCATTTATCAGTTTGTGTACCCTTGGACCCCCCTGCCTCCAATTCATTTTTTCCTTTTATGAATAGTGCCACTGTGACATTCACATGTAACTTTTCATGTGGACACGTGCTCCATTTATCTGCCTAGGAGTAGAATTGCTAGATTATGTGCTAACTTTGTGGCTGTACTTAGCAATGTATGAGAGTTCCAATTTCTCGACATCCTTTCCAACACTTGTTATTATTGTCTTTTACAGTTATAGTACTGAATATTTAAGATCAGAAAACATGTGCATATATAGACCTTAATACATCTTCTCTGTGTTTGTAATCTCCAAGCCTGGCCTTGTGGTCATGTAGCTAGAAGGCATTCACTAAACATTTCTTCAGTGAATGGAAATCTTTTTATTTGTATGTTGTTTTAGGTTTTGGAAAGTGCATTCATTCACAAATTATGAGACTCACAATAAGTCTATAGGAAGTATAAAGAGTGGCAATTTCCATTTTAAACCTGAGATGGGTTAGGTCAGAAAGTTTATGTAATAAGTGAAGCATGCAAAGCTCTGGTCCCCTGGCTTTATGTTGAGTCTTATCTATACAATTCAACGCTGGATTTCAATATCTCTTCTAATTATCCCCTGGTGGCTCAGATGGTAAAGTGTCTGCCTACAATGTGGAAGATCTGGGTTTGATTCCTGGGTCAGGAGGATCCCCTGGAGAAGGAAATGGCAATCCACTCCAGCACTCCTGCCTGGAAAAATCCCATGGATGGAGGAACCTGATAAGCTACAGTCCATGGGGTCGCAAAGAGTCAGACATGACTGAGCGACCTCACTTTCACTTTCTAAATATCATATTAATATTCAGAAAAGAATGCTAAGAAGTTTCAAAAGATCTCAGTTAAAAGTAAAAAAGACAGCAGAAGATGAAAGGACTGAGTGTACTTGACAGTTTGGAGATGCTAATTATGGTTCTGAGATGGTTGTGGGGACTGGAGAGAACAGTCTGGGGAAGCCTGATAAGGAAAGTCACTAGGCTTCCAACTTCAGCAAGAGATTTAAGAGGACTATAAATCAGGTGAAGTCTGATTATATAGACTGTAGACTGCATTATCTCAGAAAGAGCTAACACCAGAAAGGAGGTAATTGTTAAAATTTCAGCCCTGTTTTCATTTAACCTCACTTTCACTTTTAAATATCATATTAATATTCAGAAAAGAATGCTAAGAAGTTTCAAAAGATCTCAGTTAAAAGTAAAAAAGACAGCAGAAGATGAAAGGACTGAGTGTACTTGACAGTTTGGAGATGCTAATTATGGTTCTGAGATGGTTGTGGGGACTGGAGAGAACAGTCTGGGGAAGCCTGATAAGGAAAGTCACTAGGCTTCCAACTTCAGCAAGAGATTTAAGAGGACTATAAATCAGGTGAAGTCTGATTATATAGACTGTAGACTGCATTATCTCAGAAAGAGCTAACACCAGAAAGGAGGTAATTGTTAAAATTTCAGCCCTGTTTTCATTTTGTGCAACAGAAAATTTCAAATATGCATGAATATCAAATAAGATAGTATAATAAATCCTCATAATGCCCATTGATAGAAATAATCAACATTCTGCCATTCTTGCAAGTTGACTTATAAAAAATATTTGAATACATTAAGGCTTTCTTTAATATCATTTTCCCTCCAGCTTTATTGAGGTATAAATGACAATTAAGAATGTAACTATTTAAGATACAGCCTAATGACTTGATACACATATATGCTCAGTTGCTAAGTCATGGCCAACTCTGCGACCTCATGGACTATAGAAAATACCATAGCCAAGGCAATCAACATAGCCATCACTTCACACCTTAACCATTTTCCCCTTTTGAGTTTTTATGTTGAGAACTTCCAAGATCTCGCAGATAATTGAAACTTCACAGTACATAATTGTCGACTGGAGCCACATTTCTATATACCAGTTCTCCAGAACTTACTCGTCTTCTGTAACTGAAGCCAAAAGTCATTAAAAAGGGAAATTATCAAAGAATAGCAACATGATTTTATAATAAGCTCCACAAATTTTGATCTTTCTTCATTTAGGGTGGAAGGGAAGAAAATTGCTGAGCTGATAAGATGGACACAGAAATAGCTACATACTTATGGCTGGGAGCCCAATGTTTTGTTCATTCAGTCCTACAGTCATTCATTCTTTCAAACAGAACATTCTAGCAATTTTGATACACACTGTCCATCTACCAGTGAGATAGTCATGCTGGACTTTGACTTGAGTCCAAATTAGGATTCATCATTTACTGATTCAAAGACCCTGGACAAATGCTGTCCTTGAGCCTCATCTTTCTCATCCATAAAACAGAGGTAATACCTTGCTGAATAGGGTGTTGTTAGAGTTAAAGGTGAGGGAAGTCCCCCAGAAATATACATGACCTGTATTCTGTAACATATGCCACTGTTATTTGTCTAGGCCCTGAGCTCATGATGAACTAAATCATGAGACAGCCTCTCTCCTCTCAGATTTCACTTTCCCAGTCTAAGAGGGCAGCAACAAGCTCACAGAGGTTCCCTGAACAACACAGCATGTAAGATACCAGAAAGCTGCTCCCATTAACACCATGCATTCATCTTCCAAAAATCATCTGAGTTGCTCTAACTTTCTGTTACTTTTCATTAAGTCTTGAAGCTCTACAAACATAATCTGTGCTAGACCTTGTTATCTGAGGTCAAAAAAACTGTTGGAGTTTGGAGCAAAGAAAGGTTTATTGCAAGAGTCAAGCAAGGAGTTCATGCTCAAAAAAAAATCCGAATTCCCTGATGGACTTCAGGGGAGAGTTTTTACAGGGAAGGTGAGGGAGAAAGTGCAGAGTAGGTATCACCTTCAGCATTATTCTCTGATTGGTTGATGATGAGGTAACAGGGTCACGTCATGCGGTTTAACATCTTCAGTCCTCAGGCTCCAGCTAGTGTGGGGGCTCCCTGCTCATGGTCATCATGCAGTTAACTTCTTCCATCTGGTAGGCGTTTAGTATCTGCAGAACAACTCAGGAATGTGCATCAGACACTGTCATCTATACGATCTAAATCCTTCAGGGAAGGATTAAAGATTTTGTGATTGCTATATTGCCGAGCTATTGTTTAATATTTTGTTGTTGTTACTACACATTCACATTCTTTCCATCATTAATTCTTGAGCCAGCCTTCTGTGGCTCAGAGGAGGCCTGGGAGATTGAAGCTTTTCTCTAAGCAAGAGGGGCTTCCCAGGTGGTTCAGTGGTAAAGAATCCACCTGCCAATGCAAAGTGAAGCAGGATGCAGGCTAGATCCATGGTTCAGGAAGAGCCCCTGGAGGAGAAAACGGCAACCCACTCGGGTGTTCTTGGGTAGATAATCCCATGGACAGAGGAGTCTGGTGGGCTACAGTCCATGTGGTCACAAAGAGTCGGACAGGACTGAGTGAGCACCGCATTCACAAGCAAGAGGCAGGCAGAGGGCATAGGGTGGGGCGGGATCTATCAGGAAGGTCCCACAGGGTCCTGCTCCATAACAACTGGACACCCTCCTATAGCATCTTTATTTGGTCTTGATGAGGGCAGAGTGCCCAGAGCTCGGGCTGGTATCTCCTTGTGCTAGCTTTCTCTGGGTCTTCACCACAGCTGAGGGAGCGTTTCTGATGCGCCCGCCCCTCCCTTTCCATCTCCTGGGTGGGGGCCTGGGCTCAGAGCGCGCCCTTCGGTAGAATTTGCAGCCCGGTGCCCAAACCTAGGCGCCTTTGTCCGGTGCCTTGGGTGCCGCGGTTTCCCTAAGTGGCTTCATCAAGCGCGCCTGCAGCCTCTACTCACACCTGTGTGGCCCCCGGCAGAGCCCGCCTGGCCGCCCCTTGGTCCTGCTGCCCCTGCTGCTCCGAACTCCAGGCCCCAGAGGCAGAGGCGCAGAGCGGGCTGCCCGCCGGTGCTCCACTCCCTGAAGCAAGTGGTTCTGTCTCCCTAAGAGAGGACCGCGCTGCGTCGGAGCCTCCAGCCTCCCCGCCAGCGCCTCCAGGAGCAGCTCCATCACCAGAGCAGCGCGACCCCGGCCCGCGGCCACCCCCGCCGGCAAGATGGGGAAGCCTAACCCGCTGCAGGACGCGAACTTCTGCTGGCGCTTGTTCTGGTGAGAGCGCGCCTGGGCTGGGACACCTCCGCGGTCCGTGGGGCGGGTGCTTGACGCCGCTGCTAAGCTTTTGGGGACCGAGGAGGGGGGTGGTCGGGGCGAGGGAGCGCTTTCCACTGGCGACCTGGGTACCTGGCTGCTTGTAGCCCGTGGAGCCACGTGGTCGCTGGCATCCGGCGAGGGGAACAGAGCCGGGAGAGGGAACTCGTGGTGGAGCTCACTGACTTGTAGCTCGCTGCCCCGCCAGCAAACTCCTTAGGCCCTAGTAGGAGGGGAAGCGCGTGAAGCTGGAGGGGCGGTGAGTGAAGCAGGAGGCAGGGAAGCTGAAAACCCAGGCTGCCCAACGGGAGTCTCCCCCCAAGCGAGAGAAGGACTGGACCATCCCCTCCACCCAAACACCCAATACCACACACCCACACTCCATCCTTAGCTGGCTTCCCCAGTACCGCTCAGGAATTCCCAGTTCTGAACTAAAGCAGCAGGCTTATTTTTCCCCTAAGCAAGCAATTTGTGAACAGCGTCCTTTATCCAATTAGTGCCCTGCACTGTTATCATTGTCCAAGAGCGTCCCCCATATTCCTTAGGCTACAGCTGAGTTCCGCCTGCACCCGGCTCCTTCTTCACTATGCCTGTGACAATGTCTCTCGTTCTCCTTCCTTCTCTCCCTGTACATCTCTTACTGCATTTCCTGGTATCTATTTGTGACAAATTTCATATGTGTAAAAACACTTGTGTTTAATGAATGGGGATACTATTCTTAAACGCGTTTTGCTTTTGCCTGGGACACACAGCCAGGCCTGGAACATGTATTTGAGCAGCCCCTTTCTTTATTGTGAATATCTCCATTTTCACAATTGAGGCCCAAACTCTGGGGATGTGTTCCCTGAAACCTGTGGGGTCTCACGCAGATCTTTAGCCTTCAGAGAACCAGTGCATGGTCTTGATGCAAGTGGTCCTGCCAGGAGTCATTTGGTCGTGAAACCACTGAAGGGTCCCTGAACTGTGAGGAAACACCAATGAGAAACGCTGCAGAGAGCTGAAACTCTTACCTGAAGTCTTCGTCTAATAGCTGGGACCTTTATTTTGGGGGGCTCCAAAATCACTGAAGATGGTGATTGCAGCCATAATTCACAAGCAAGAGGCAGGCAGAGGGCATAGGGTGGGGCGGGATCTATCAGGAAGGTCCCACAGGGTCCTGCTCCATAACAACTGGACACCCTCCTATAGCATCTTTATTTGGTCTTGATGAGGGCAGAGTGCCCAGAGCTCGGGCTGGTATCTCCTTGTGCTAGCTTTCTCTGGGTCTTCACCACAGCTGAGGGAGCGTTTCTGATGCGCCCGCCCCTCCCTTTCCATCTCCTGGGTGGGGGCCTGGGCTCAGAGCGCGCCCTTCGGTAGAATTTGCAGCCCGGTGCCCAAACCTAGGCGCCTTTGTCCGGTGCCTTGGGTGCCGCGGTTTCCCTAAGTGGCTTCATCAAGCGCGCCTGCAGCCTCTACTCACACCTGTGTGGCCCCCGGCAGAGCCCGCCTGGCCGCCCCTTGGTCCTGCTGCCCCTGCTGCTCCGAACTCCAGGCCCCAGAGGCAGAGGCGCAGAGCGGGCTGCCCGCCGGTGCTCCACTCCCTGAAGCAAGTGGTTCTGTCTCCCTAAGAGAGGACCGCGCTGCGTCGGAGCCTCCAGCCTCCCCGCCAGCGCCTCCAGGAGCAGCTCCATCACCAGAGCAGCGCGACCCCGGCCCGCGGCCACCCCCGCCGGCAAGATGGGGAAGCCTAACCCGCTGCAGGACGCGAACTTCTGCTGGCGCTTGTTCTGGTGAGAGCGCGCCTGGGCTGGGACACCTCCGCGGTCCGTGGGGCGGGTGCTTGACGCCGCTGCTAAGCTTTTGGGGACCGAGGAGGGGGGTGGTCGGGGCGAGGGAGCGCTTTCCACTGGCGACCTGGGTACCTGGCTGCTTGTAGCCCGTGGAGCCACGTGGTCGCTGGCATCCGGCGAGGGGAACAGAGCCGGGAGAGGGAACTCGTGGTGGAGCTCACTGACTTGTAGCTCGCTGCCCCGCCAGCAAACTCCTTAGGCCCTAGTAGGAGGGGAAGCCGTGAAGCTGGAGGGGCGGTGAGTGAAGCAGGAGGCAGGGAAGCTGAAAACCCAGGCTGCCCAACGGGAGTCTCCCCCCAAGCGAGAGAAGGACTGGACCATCCCCTCCACCCAAACACCCAATACCACACACCCACACTCCATCCTTAGCTGGCTTCCCCAGTACCGCTCAGGAATTCCCAGTTCTGAACTAAAGCAGCAGGCTTATTTTTCCCCTAAGCAAGCAATTTGTGAACAGCGTCCTTTATCCAATTAGTGCCCTGCACTGTTATCATTGTCCAAGAGCGTCCCCCATATTCCTTAGGCTACAGCTGAGTTCCGCCTGCACCCGGCTCCTTCTTCACTATGCCTGTGACAATGTCTCTCGTTCTCCTTCCTTCTCTCCCTGTACATCTCTTACTGCATTTCCTGGTATCTATTTGTGACAAATTTCATATGTGTAAAAACACTTGTGTTTAATGAATGGGGATACTATTCTTAAACGCGTTTTGCTTTTGCCTGGGACACACAGCCAGGCCTGGAACATGTATTTGAGCAGCCCCTTTCTTTATTGTGAATATCTCCATTTTCACAATTGAGGCCCAAACTCTGGGGATGTGTTCCCTGAAACCTGTGGGGTCTCACGCAGATCTTTAGCCTTCAGAGAACCAGTGCATGGTCTTGATGCAAGTGGTCCTGCCAGGAGTCATTTGGTCGTGAAACCACTGAAGGGTCCCTGAACTGTGAGGAAACACCAATGAGAAACGCTGCAGAGAGCTGAAACTCTTACCTGAAGTCTTCGTCTAATAGCTGGGACCTTTATTTTGGGGGGCTCCAAAATCACTGAAGATGGTGATTGCAGCCATAAAATTAAAAGACGCTTACTCCTTAGAATGAAAGTTATGACCAACTTAGATAGCATATTAAAAAGCAGAGACATTACTTTGCCGACTAAGGTCCATCTAGTCAAGGCTATGGTTTTTCCAGTGGTCATGTAGGGATGTGAGAGTTGGACTGTGAAGAAAGTTGAGCGCCGAAGAATTGATGCTTTTGAACTGTTGGAGAAGACTCTTGAGAGTCCCTTGGACTGCAAGGAGATCCAACCAGTCCATTCTAAAGGAGATCAGTCCTGGGTGTTCATTGGAAGGACTGATGCTAAAGCTGAAGCTCCAATAGTTTGACCACCTAATGCTAAGAGTTGACTCATTGGAAAAGACCCTGATGCTGGGAGGGATTGGGGGCAAGAAGAGAATGGGGCAACAGGGGATGAGATGGCTGGATGGCATCACCGACTCCGATGGGCATGAGTTTGGGTGAACTCTGGGAGTTGGTGATGGACAGGGAGGTCTGGCGTGCTGTGATTCATGGGGTCTCAAAGAGTCGGACATGACTGAGCAACTGAACTGAACTAACTAGGCAGGACTGAACTTCTGGATTTTAATCACTCTTGGGTGATTATTAGGTCTCTTGTTTCTGGAACCTAACCCATTCATCTTTTCCACAAAGTCTGATACTTCTTTTCTGGGACAGCCTAAGGGATTCCCAGGGAATGGAAGCTCCTATGCTTGTTCTGATGGTGGTGTATTCAGTGTGTAGTTACATCTTTTGGTCATTTGGTGGCCCTTAAGGTAAGAGGGGCTTAGAAGAAGGAATGTGGGTGTGGTTACTCTAAATAATACTGAAACAGTCAAACATCTGCTTAAGGCAGGGCAAGCAACTCTCCAGTCACCTTCTGTCTGTGAATTTTCAAAATGTGTGTGTGGAAATGGGAATTAAAGACTTCGCATTGATTTTGGTGGGCTTCCCGGATGACTCAGAGGTTAAAGCGTCTGCCTCCAATGCGGGAGACCCAGGGTCGTTCCCTGGGTCGGGAAGATCCCCTGGAGAAGGAAATGGCAATCCACTTCACTTTTCTTGCCTGGAGAATCCCATGGACAGAGAAGCCTAGTAGGTTACAGTCCATGGGGTCGCAAAGAGTCAGACACGACTGAGCGACTTCACCTCACCTCATTGATTTTGGTAGACATACATTTCCAGTTTTCCTGCTGGAAGGAGAGAAGCTATTACCTCTTATTTCACACTTGAAGTTGCTGAAGCAGAGAGGTTGAGCGACTTGTCTACCAGCACATAAGCTAGAAAGAGAGAGTTGGATCCCAAACCAGGCAGTCTGGCTCTCTGTGTATGTAACTGCTGTATCGAGTAGGTTCTATTTGTGTACTTGTTTGTAAATGAACAGAGAAGCTGATTCCAAACACTCCTTTGGTCTTATTGGCAGGAGTCGCTTAAGAGAAATTTTAAAGTTCTTGTTGTTGGAGATGACGCATGTGAAACATCTCTATAATCAACCTTTAGGGCGACTGTTCTCAGAGTATAGCTCTCAGACCCTCTCATCCTCCTCACCTGGGATTTGTTAGAAATGCAAATCCCCCTGCACTCTTTGTAGACCAATTGTGTAAAGTTAGAAATTCTGGGGGTGGAGGTTAAATAAGCTCCAGGTGATTCTGATAGAAAGTTGAGACTGGCTTCTGCTTTCACCCACCCCTCCCACTGGCATTACTACTTCAGTGTTAACTTTTAAAAGGGGTCCGGACTTTGTGAATTTATTTGTTGACCACAATTTCCAGTCTGAGTTACCCTCGTGATTTCCTTGTGTTCCCCACTCGTTGCCCTGGGGAAAGCTGACCTGAGCCCAGGCAGGAAGTACTGCCCAGAGACAAAGTCCGCCTTGTAGAGAAAAAGTGAGTTTTCATCTTCTCACTGGGTGTTTGCTTTTCTTCTCGTATTTCACCTGCTTTCTAAACTTGTAAATGATATCAGTAACTAGCCTTTTATGTTTATACAAGTGATCTCACTGGAGTTTTAGTGTTTTCAAAGCACAGATGGGACTTAGGGTCAAAAAAAAAAAAAGGCATGCATATGGCTATACATAGTTATTGTGGATTTTAGAAAATAATATATGGGTTACTATTTCTGTAATAAAATTAAAACTACAGGAGAAGAAATGAATAAAAGTTTATTTCTGTTAGCCATGTACTCTTACTGATAATTTGGCTGTTTCTTAGAAGTGGAGTAACTGGCGAAAGCTGAATTCTGTTCCATCAGGTTTGCCTGCTTAAAAACTGCTTGTGTGCTTATTTCATTGCTATTTGTGAGTACCTGAATTACATTTTTTATAGGCCTGAGGTTAAAGATGTCAAGCAGTTATTTATTTATTACTGTCCACGCTGGGCCATCCTTGCCTCTCTCGTGCTTTTCTCTAGTTGTGTGGTGACCGGCGGCCACGCTCTAGTTGTGGTGCACGGGCTTCTCTTGTTATGGAGAACAGGCTCCAGGGCAACTGGGCTTCAATAGTTTTGGCTCATGGGCTTCGTTGCTCCATGCCACGTGGAATCTTCCTGGACCAGGAATCAAACCTGTGTCCCTGCATTAGCAGGTGGATTCTTAACTACTGGACCATCAAGGAAGTCCAGTATCAGTTTTAATAAGAATTTATTTGATTTTTAAAGTTCTAACTTTATGTCTATTGACTATTTGTCTTTCTTTAAATTGTTTCTTCATAGACATTTTTTTCCCATGTGGCATTTTTATATTTGAATGATTTGCAATAGTGCATATAATGCTTTTTCAGATTTTCATTTGTTTTTTAGAGGTTTTAAATTAGATATAATTAATTGAGCTTTTCTTTTTGGTCTCTCCTATTGCTTTCAAAATGTCTTTTTTAAAATCCTAGCATCCTCTAAATCTCTGTAAGCACTCTATTTTGGCTCTCTTTTCTTTTTTAATTTCTAACAAAAAAGACAACTAGATTTATTTTTTTTTAAGTATTTGGCATAAGATAAACCCCATTTTCCCAAACAGCCTATAATCCTATCATGGTTTATTGAGTGATTCTTCTTTTTTCCCATTACTGGCAATCAGTGGCACAATTTTTGAACCATGTCCAGTCTGCTGAGACTCTCCCTGGCAATGTCCCTGCTGCCCTGCCCTGCAGCCTTGGAGGTGAGCTGTGTATTTCTTCCCCCCGTCATGACATAGGCCAGCAGATTGGGGGTTGGTTCAAGGCCTGTCCCTAGAGATAAGGGTGGAGCAGGGTCTTGGATTAGCTGCACTTGGCCCATCAGAGAATGGTTACATCCTCACTCCACTGACACTGGCCATGTCTCAGTCAGTGAACTATCCCCTTGGAAAGGGAATGTGAATGTGGAAACTGCCACTGATGTGAAGTCAGACTTTCCAGAGACTCTGATCAGAGAAGCTGATGACATGAGGGGTGGATGGGAACTAATCGATTGTTGAGATAGTTTAGGGAGGTTGGTGCTGTTAGACCCTCAGTAACTAATGATTATGAGTGCATCAGTCAGTCAGTCAGTTCATTCACTCAGTCGTGTTCCACTCTTTGCGACCCCATGAATCACAACATGCGGGACCTCCCTGTCCATCACCAACTCCTGGAGTTTAGTCAAACTCATGTCCATTGAGTTGGTGCTGCCATCCAGCCATCTCATCCTTGGTCATCCTCTTCTCCTCCTGCCCCCAATCTGTCCCAGCATCAGGGTCTTTTTCAATGAGTCAACTCTTTACATGAGGTGGCCAAAGTATTGGAGTTTCAGCTTCAGCATCAGTCCTTCCGATGAACACCTAGGACTAATCTCCTTTAGGATGGACTGGTTGGATCTCCTTGCAGTCCAAGGGACTCTCAAGAGTCTTCTCCAACGCCGCAGTTCAAACACATCAATTCTTTGGCACTCAGCTTTCTTCACAGTCCAACTCTCACATCCATACATGACCACTGGAAAAACCATGGCCTTGACTAGACAGACCTTTCTTGGCAAAGTAATGTCTCTGCTTTTGAATATACTATCTGGGTTGGTCATAAGTTTCATTCCAAGGAGTAAGCATCTTAATTTCATGGCTGCAATCACCATCTGCAGTGGAGCCCAGAAAAATTAAGTCTGACACTGTTTCCACTATTTCCCCATCTATTTCCCATGAAATGATGGGACCAGATGCCATGATCTTCGTTTTCTAAATGTTGAGCTTTACGCCAACTTTTTCACTCTCCTCTTTCACCTTCATCAAGAGGCTTTTTAGTTCCTCTTCACTTTCTGCCATAAGGGTGGTGTCATCTGCATATCTGAGGTCATTGATATTTCTCCCAGCAATCTTGATTCCAGCTTGTGCTTCTTCCAGCTCAGCGTTTCTCATGATGTACTCTGCATGCAAGTTAAATAAGTAGGGTGACAATATACAGCCTTAATGTACTCCCTTTCCTATTTGGAACCAGTCTGTTGTTCCATGTCCAGTTCTAACTGTTGCTGCCTGACCTGCATACAGA
>SJYC01008899.1:0-18275 GCA_006408675.1 Madoqua kirkii
CTCTAGTCTTTCCTATTCTATTGTTTTCCTCTATTTTTTTGAACTGATCACTGAGGAAGGCTGTCATCTCTCCTTGCTAGTCTTTGGAACTCTGCATTCAAATGGGTATATCTTTCTTTTTTTCCTTTCCTTTTCATTTCTATTCTTTTCACAGCTATTTGTAAGGCCTCCTTAAAAAGCAATTTTGCTTTTTTGCATTTCTTTTTCTTGAGGATGATCTTGATCCTCTATTGTACAATGTCACTCACCTCCATCCATAGCTCATCAGTCACTCTATCATGCTGTCATCTCTCCTTGCTAGTCTTTGGAACTCTGCATTCAAATGGGTATATCTTTCTTTTTTTCCTTTCCTTTTCATTTCTATTCTTTTCACAGCTATTTGTAAGGCCTCCTTAAAAAGCAATTTTGCTTTTTTGCATTTCTTTTTCTTGAGGATAATCTTGATCCTCTATTGTACAATGTCACTCACCTCCATCCATAGCTCATCAGTCACTCTATCAGAGCTAGTCCTTCAAAATATTTCTCACTTCCACTGTATGATCATTAGGGATTTGATGTAGGTCATACCTGAATAGTCTAGTAGTTTTCCTTACTTTCTTCACTTTAAATCTGAATTTGGCAATAAAGACTTCATGATCTGAACCACAGTCAGTTCCTGGTCTTGTTTTTGCTGACTGTAGAGAGCTTCTCCATCTTTAGCTACAAAGAATATAATTAATCTGATTTCAGTTGACCATCTGGTGATTTCCATGTGTAGACTCTTCTCTTGTGTTCTTGGAAGAGGGTATTTGCTATGACCAGTGTATTCTCTTGGAAAAACTCTATTAGCCTTTGCCCTTCTTTGTTCTGTACTCCAAGGACAAATCTGCCCGTTATTCCAAGTGTTTCTTGACTTCCTCCTTTTGCATTCCACTTCTGTATAATGAAAAGGACATCTTTTTGAGATGTTAGTTCCAGAAGGTCTTGTAGGTCTTCATAGAACCATTCAACTTCAGCTTCTTTAGCATTACTGGCTGGGACATAGAGTTGGACTACTGTGATGTTGAATGATTCGCTTTGGAAATGAACAGAGATCATTATGTCACTTTTGAGATTGCATCTAAGTACTGCATTTCAGACTATTTTGTTGACTATGATGGCTACTCCATTTTTTTCCTAAGGGATTCTTGCCCAGAGAGGTAGATATAATGGTCATCTGAATTAAACTCACCCATTCCAGTCTATTTTAACTTGCTGATTCCTAAAATGTCAGTGTTCACTCCTGCTATCTCCTATATTACCACTTTCACTTTGCCTTGATTCATTGATCTAACATTCCAGGTTCCTATGCAATATTGCCTTTTACAGCATCAGTCTTTATTTCCATCACCTCCTCCAGTCTTTATTTCCATCACGTCACCTCCACAGTTGGGTGTTGTTTTTGCTTTGGTTCCATCTCTTCATTCTTTCCAGAGTTATTTCTCCACTGATCTCCAGTAGCATTCTGGGCACCTACCAACTTGGGGAGTTCATCTTTCAGTGTCCTATCTTTTTGCCTTTTCATACTGTTTATGGGGTTCTCAAGACAAAAACACTGAAGTGGTTTGCCATTCCCTTCTCCAGTGGACATTTTATCTGAACTCTCCACCATACCCATCCATCTTGGGTGGCTCTACATGGCCTGGCTCATAGTTTCACTGAGTTAGTCAATGCTGTAGTCCGTGTGATTAGGTTGGTTATTTTTCTGTGATTGTGGTTTTCAGTGTGTCTGCCATCTGATGGAGAAGGATAAGAGGCTTATGAAAGCTTCTGAAGAAGACTCCAGCTATGTGGCTATAAAGTGATTTTCATGGATGACTTTCCTATGAGTTAAGTTCTTTCCCTTTCTCATCTAACTCTGTCCTCACCTGCAACTACCCATGAGCTGAGGGAATTTACACATGTTCCTTTCTGAGAAAGAAAGCTTTATTCTCTCCTTATGTGGGTTCACTATGCACAAATATGGAAATAAAAAATAAAAAACATTGTTTTCTGAACAGAATTAGCAAATAAGTAAAACAAAAAATACATTTTGAGAAAGGTATGTTTGCATTTCAAGAACAAATTTTAAAATGGTAAATTTGAGTTATCTCATAGAATCAACATGTATCATTATGTAATTTTAAAGAAAATAGAGTAAAAAATACAGTATCACAAGTTATTGATTCACTATATATATATATATATGAATAGAAACAACCATGACATGCTCATTATTAAAAGCTTCATGTATTATACCTGTCCTCAAAATCAGTGACCAATATATTCAGATAGCAAACTAATACAGTCTCCTTTCTGGCAGAAATTTGAGGGATAAACTTATTTTTTTCTTCTAATACTATTTTAAAGTTCATCATTTAAATTTTCATAACTTTAAATTTTGATCTGGAAAGAAACTGATGTAACTCAAATATTATGGAATATGTTTTGGACTCTGAAGGAAATCAATAGATATTTTCCTTTTTTGTCCTGAATTTAGAAGATTGATGGTTTCATAAGAATAAGTCCTAAACTCCTGATTTTTAGCTAATAATCCTCCTAGCAATTTGAAGAAGGGAAAGCTCACCAGCCAGAACAAATACTTCATAGTGGTCATCAGGAGGAGGGCAGCAAAAGGCTAGTATTAATTTATATATATATATATATATGTATACACACATACACACACACACACACATAAGTGAACTTTCCTATTTTGTGAGATAAGAAGGATCACAATGGCTGTTTGAAAACCCTAAGTCTAATATCTCTGTTATCTCTGTTTGAAGCATTTGATTGACTTTCTAACTCCATTTGAGATCTTCCTGGGTCTTGGGACAATGATGATTTTTGTTTGAAATTTAGAAATTTTCTTATTATGAAATAGTAAATCTTATTTAAACCTTCTAATTTTTCTGGCTTTTTCTGATATTGCTTTGTCATAGAAGTGGGAGTAAGGGTTGCTTGGCTTTCAGGTAGAGTTAGAAATTCATGTTTTCCAGTTAGCAACTGCTGACTAGAATGTAGACTCCTTATTATTGGGCAGGGATGGAAGGTCAAGCTCTTCACATGTTTTCTACTGAGTTTATGTGAGATTGACCCTATTATACCTGGGTAGTGGTTAGGAAATCTTGATGATCCACTAGTCACCCACCACTGAGGCCACTTCAAGAGACATGGGAAGAGATGCCTCATTCCTCAGTGCCCCATCTTTACATTCTAGGCCTTTGGGGAGCCTCTACTATCATGATGGGTAAGGGAGTGTGACTTCATGACTAGGCAGCAGGGATGAACATCCTAGCTTCCTACTTGACCTTTTATGACTATACCACACTAGAGATTTTGGGTTGCTTAATTTTGGGTTGCTTAATTTCAGACTTATGAGGGCAGAAGTTTAGGCTCCCTGTTCAGCCTTTACTGGCATAGAAGAGATCATGGGTGTTTTGTTTATTTGCTTTTGTTTTCCCCCAGTGGTATCTGATTAAAACTGAAGATACTTTCAAGAAAAAGAAGAATGTCTATTTTGAATGAACTTATCTTGGTCCGTATTTAACTTATATGCAGAGTACATTATGAAAAACACTGGGCTGGATAAAGCAGAAACTGGAATCAAGATTGCCAGGAGAAATATCAATAACTTCAGATATGCAAATGACACCATCCTTATGGCAGAAAGCTAAGAAGAACTAAAGAGCCTCTTGATGAAAGTGAAAGAGGAGAGTGAAAAAGTTGGCTTGAAGCGCAACATTCAGAAAACAAAGTTCATGGTATCTGGTCCCATTATTTCATGGGAAATAGATGGGGAAACAGTGTCAGACTTTATTTTGGAGGGCTCCAAAATCACTGCAGATGGTGATTGCAGCCATGAAATTAAAAGACACTTACTCCTTGGAAAGAAACTTATGGCCAACCTAGATAGCATATTAAAAAGCAGAGACATTACTGTGCCAAAAAAGTCTGTCTAGTAAAGGGAGGGATTGGGAGCAGGAGGAGAAGGGGATGACAGAGGATGAGATGGCTGGATGGCATCCCTGACTCGATGGACATGAGTCTGAGTAAACTCTGGAAGTTAGTGATGGACAGGGCAACCTGGTGTGCTGTGATTCATGGGGTCACAAAGAGTCAGATATGGCTGAGTGTCTGAACTGAAGTGACTGAGTCAAGGCTATGGTTTTCCCAGTAGTCATTTATGGATGTGAGAGTTGGTTATAAAGAAATCTGAGCACTGAATTGTTGCTTTTGAACTGTGGTGTTGGAGAAGACTCTTGAGATTGGAAAGACTGATTTTGAAGCTGAAACTCCAATACTTTGGCCACCTGATGTGAAGAGATGATTCACTTGAAAAGACTGTGATTATTGCAAAGATTGAAGGCAAGAGGAGAAGGCAAGGGACAACTGAGGATGAGATGGTTGGATGGCATTATCGACTCAATGGACATATGTTTAAATAAACTCCTGGGATTTGTAATGGACAGGGAGGCCTGGCTTGCTGCAGTCCATGGTGTCGCAAAGGGTCAGACAGGACTGAGAACCTGAACTGAACTGAAATATCTTCATCCTTGGCTCGAGAGAACTTGCTTTTCTTGGATTTAAGCAACAAACAAACAAACAATGATAGGTCTCTGTTGGCATTTACAATGTGCTTATTCCATCAGCTTTAAGTCTGGGATAAACAAGGAATAGTGAAAATCCAGGAGCTCACCATCATGTCATTCCTCATTTCCAACTTATCTAGTCAATCAGCTTTTCCCTCTATACTTTGAAAAATTTCTTATGTTTATTTTTTATATGTGTGTTAGTTGCTCAGTCGTGCCTGACTCTTGCTACCCCATGGACTGCAATCCACCAGGTTCCTCTGTCCATGAGATTTTCCAGGCAAGGATACTGGAATGGATTGCCATTTCCTTCTCTAGGGGATCTTCCCAACCCAGGGATTGAACCCGGGTCTCCTGTGCTGCAGGCAGATTCTTTACCGACTGAGCTACAAGTCAAAATTTTTAGTTATACTTAGAACAGGTAAAAGTACACAGATTTTATCCTCTTGAAGTAAAGTCCAATGCAAATTATTTTTTAGGCTTATGACCGAACTTCTAAACATGCAAAAATAGAGGATGAGATAGGCCTGAGAAATTAGATAAGAAATATTTCCTGTAATCCCTTGAAAATTCAAACTAATTAGGAGAGATTAGAATTAAAAGTATTTAGATAAAGGGTTAAGAAATTATTTTACTAAGCAGTTTACAAAATATCTGTGAAATTCCTCTGATTTCACATCTATGAGCTGTATCTGGTGAAATATTTTGCTAGATTCTGAGCAATAAAAACAAAACTTGACATTTAGCAAAGAAAGAGTAAACCCAAAGGAAGGAAAGAACAAAGGAAGGAAAGAAAGTGAAGAAAAGGAAGGGAAGGAAAAGAAGGAAATGGAGAAAGGGAAGTATGGAAATGGTAGAATGGAAGGGTCATTCTGCCTACTCATTCAATTTGAAATTTAGTCAAATGCCTTCAACATCTCCAAGCTGGCATGGCAAAAAAAAGACACCTGTATATATTTTGAAATATACTTTTTTCCCCTTAAGTTATGCTTTTGAGATTCATCTAAGGCACATATTTTGAAGTAGCATATAGCGACCAGTTAGCTTATTACAGCTAGCTGGAGATGGTTATTAGTTGTAGCTCATAAAAGATTAAGAAAATGATGCAAATTTTAGTAGCCCAGTAAGTTTATTCAGCTAGTAAGAAGTGACATGGAATTTAGAACTTTCCTTACTTTTTAACATTTTCCTCTTATCTATGTGGTTTGGTATGCAGATCTCAAGCATTTTAGAAAGGGAAAAAGAGACAAGGATGAATGAGAAAGGGAGGAAGAACAGGACAATTACACATCAGTGATGGGCTCAATGATTAACAGGATAAAAACAAATACATTGACTACAATGACATTTTATTTACAGATATACCTTTGTATTAGAGGCATTTAAAAATTAGAAAATGTATAATAATATAAGAAGCATTCATAATCCAATCATCATCATTTTACAAGTTGATTTTAGAATAAATATTAAAATCCTTTTCTATTTGGGGCACTTTACAGTGTTTTTTTTTAAAATTTCTGAGTTTTTCCTCTTCTTATATTTGTTAAATTTAGATATAATTGACTTACAGAAGTATATTAGTTTCAGATGTGTATAAGAGACACATTCTGCAGTAGTCAAAAGGATGCTAAGGAAGGGTCACCTAATGCAGCCATGGCCAGCAAATCCCTATAGCAAAGGTGGAAACTGGCATATTTCAAAGAGACAAAGGGCTCAGCAGTCACGTGGAAATATGTTTACTATACCTGCATTTCTCCTCCTTAGAAAAGGGGGATTTACTGTCTCCATCTCCAGAAAGGTCCTCACTTTAGCATCATACCAGAAGAAACCAGAACAATATAATCCATGTCTCTGCAGTCTCACAACTTCCTACCAAATGTCTGGCCTGTCCATACCCTTAGTTACATTTTGTTTCCTGTGATGAGAATTTTTGAGATCTAATATAGCTTCATCACTATAGTCACCATGCTTTATATTACACTCTCAGACGTATTTCTTTTAAAACTTGGAATTTGTACCTTTTGACTTTCTACTCTTATTTCACCCATGGTCCACCCCAGACTTCCTTAGTCTGATCAGCTCTCATTGTATTGCTTCTCAATTTCTTTTCAGAATTTTTTGATTTTTGTTTTAAAATACTTTTATAGGTCCAAGTGCTCAGTTGAATATATTAAATATAGTTGAAAAGTTGTGTTTTTATTTTATTCTGCCTTGTGGGTGGCTTAGGAAAGAAAGGAATGATCATCAGCTTAAATATCTTGATTCTTTTTTTTTTCTTTCCTTATAGTTGTTTCTTTCAGAGTTTGCTTATTTTTCCCCTAGGCAGTCCTTCAACACTGTTACAAGTTCAAGTGTCCTGTCTATCCTATTAGAAGAACCATAAAGGTGGGAATCTTGTTTGTATGTGCTGCCAAAAGCTGCATTTACAAAAATAATGTTAAGTGTAAGTTAAAGGTTATAATGATTTATAATAATATTTTGATTGGAAATCACATATGGATATTATTATTTTAACTATTTTGTTTATTTTTAATTGTTGGAGTATTTCTGAAAATGAAAAGATAAAAAATCTCAAATTTGATTTCATTGTCAGATATACTATGTTCTATAATGAAGTGGAATACAAAGTGTGTGTGTGTGTGTGTGTGTGTGTGTGTAGAAAGAGAGGAGAGAGAGACAGATAGATAGTCATAAAGAGAGAAAGTAGGAGAGAAACAATGATATGATTTGGAGGTTTTATGCACTGTCTAACAAAAACGTGTGATCCAAATGCTTCCATTCTCTTTAGAGAACCTGTAGAAGGAAAAACATGCTATAGAAAGAGAGTTTCAAGAGCAGAGTATTTCCTCAGTTTATACCTAGTTAAGAGGCTTCCAGGTCTGCCCTGGCAGATGCTTGTTTTTCCATGACAGGACCGGAGGCCAGGAAGCTGTGTACTGCTGACTCTCATTTACAAGTCCCTGTGCACTGAACCACACTAGTTTTTTGTGTGTGTACTTCTGGATGTTTAGTGGCATTTCTCTGACAGTGTGATCATCATGGGGTTAGGCAATCAACACAATCAATCCTAAAGGAAATCTACCCTAAATATTTATTAGAAGGATTGATGCTGAAGATCCAATACTTTGGCCACCTGATGTGAAGAACCCATTTATTAGAAAAGACCCTGATACTGGGAAAGATTGAAGGCAGGAAGAGAAGAGGGTGACAGAGGGTAAGATGGTTGAATGACATCAGTGACTCCATGAACATGAGTTTGAGCAAGCTCCAGGAGGTGATGGGAAGCCCGACGTGCTGCAGTCATGGGGTCACAAAGAGTTAGACACAACAGAGTGACTCAACAACAACATGGTGACAAACCACTTGGACGCTATTCTCCTCTGACTTGCTAACAGGTATTTGAGAGTGCCAATATCTATGTGATTATTATATGATTGTGTAAGCATCACAGATAAACCTTACTGGCCAGGTCTATCACCAGGCCAAGTTAGCAGAACCAGTGTGTGCTTTGAGGGTAGCAGAGGAGCTGGTATTAAGAACAAAACTGTGAACAACAGTATCATTGACAACGAATCTCACTAGCCTATGAAGCCTGATACTGATGGGAACATTTCCTACTTCTATTTCCTTTAAAGAAAATTTCTGTAAATTCTATAATAATAAAGTTGTACTGACTTATTATTGAACACATTTAGACATGACTAGACAGACATTCGGAGAAGGCAATGGCAATCCACTCCAGTACTCTTGCCTGGAAAATGCCATGGGCGGAGGAGCCTGGTAGGCTGCAGTCCATGGGGTCACTAAGAGTTGGACACAACTGAGCGACTTCCCTTTCACTTTTCACTTTCATGTATTGGAGAAGGAAATGGCAACCCACTCCAGTGTTCTTGCCTGGAGAATCCCAGGGACAGGGGAGCCTGGTGGACTGCCGTGTGAGATCGCACAGAGTCGGACACGACTGAAGTGACTTAGCAGTAACAGCAGACAGACATTGGTTGAAAAAAAAATGCTGATTATAATTAACAGTTTTAAGCAAAATGATTCTTCACATGTTGGACTGTGATTTATCTTCACATGCATTTGAGGGGGAACGTTTTTTTAGAGTGTCTATATAGACAGTCATGGTCAATATACTTCAGTGGCACAATTTTTAAGAACTCAAGCAGATGGATTTTAGGAATGAAAGAGTTGTCACTAAGATGAAAGAGTTGTCTCTAAGAATAACTGAATTTTCTCTTTTATGTATAGAAAGCCCACAGGGACAACTTTAGTCAAATATGCATTATCAATTAAGTCACTGTACTAATCCTTTCAAGTATATGTAGTTTGCCATTTAAAAAAAATTACTTACTATAAAGTTTTTAAATATATGAATATTTTTAGCACAGCTCCATTCCCAGAATCATTTACTACTGGAATTATTTATTGTTGAACAAATATGTCTGGAGTATTACTAAGTTTAATGGTGCTTCACTCCAGACAGTTTTAACTTAAGCTGAAACTTTTTTGAAAGAGTGCCTAGACCTTTTCTGTGATAATAAGTGTATGCATTTCCATTTACTTATATTTTTCTTCATCCCCACTTGGTTAAATATACAGCTGGCTGTCCTCTATCAGAGAGAGTTTTGTTTCCCTTTTCTACAGAAGGGGTAATCACATTTCTGGAAAGAAGAAATGGTGTTTTAAAAGAGCTTAATTGCTTTGGTACCTGGATAAGGGCACTTAGAAGTGACACATACTCACAGAAGTTTTCTCGTGTCACTGAGAATGTTAAATTTGATTCCTCAGTGAAGGAGATATTAAGCACAGAGAAGTTCCATGGGCAAAGCAAAAATAACTGTTATGTGGGAGCTGTTATACCGGCAGTAGATTGCTATCTAGGGATCTTCACTCTCAGCTAAGTTCCTTCTCACACTGTGTAGGAAATGGCAGCAAGAGATATTTTAGCCAAGATATAAAAGAAAATATACATTTCTCACAGTTAAAGGGATACAAAATCAGCCAACTCTTTAAAAGTCCCTTGGAAAGCTCAAAGACCAAATCCACTTTCAGAACTTCCACTAGAAGTATCCCAGATGCAACTTACACCATAATTCTTCCAGCCTTGTTCTAAAATAAATCTACTAAGAGTATATGTTCCTGATCTCTACAATTTTAAGGACTTTCTTGTTCTTTGATGATGAGAAAAGAGAGTTTATATCACATGTGCTAGGTCTCTTCTTGTCCATTTATCTTGGTTATGGGATGGTTGAATTGTAATTATATATTAAATGGTGTTGGTTGAAATTTTGCAGAACTGTTATGCTAATTGTAAAAAGGATTTATATGACTGACTAGAAAGGTAACCATATAATTGACTGTCCAAATTTGAATGCTATTAGAGAACAAAATAAGAGCTATTAGTAATTACATTTAGGACAACAATAGTGAACTGAGCCTTTCCTGGGAAAGCCAAACTATAGGTCATCCCTATCATAAGGGAATTATTTAGATAAACGTGGCATGTTATTCAAAAATAATTGGGTCTCCATACTGTCCATCAACTCCCCTAGTGAATGTGTTTAGAATTAACAAGGATCTCTAGCAAAATAGTTGAAATTTGCTGTAGCAATTGAACAGTTGAAATTGGCTGGAAGTTTAACATTTTACTATGATAAGAGGTTTCATCCAGTTCAGTTCAGTCAGTTGCTCCATTGTGTTTGACTCTTTGCAACCCCATGGACTACAGCACACCAGGGGTTTAACATTTTACTTTAAAAAGAGAGTACATGCAGAAGTTAGCATTTAAGCAAGAATAAAGCAAGATGTTCAGCTGGTTGTAAATCTGATTGAAAAACAGAAGAATATCAACTGGCACTTTAGTAAAATATCTGAAATTAAAGCAGGAAGTCTTAGCTTCTAGTTTTGTTTGAACACCCATTTACAAATTGAAAATTGAATTTTATGCACTTGAAGATATTTATCTGAAAAAGGAAAGGTTTAATATATCATCTTTAAGATTTCTTCCAGCTTTGCTATTTTTGTGATTTTTCACTAACATTTTTTTTCTAGGGTGAATAAGAAGAGCCTTGAAGACATGAGGACATAGGAAATTTATGTTGAAGGAACACAAGCAAAGTGAAAAAAGGAAAGTTCAAAGTACCGTGGGACCTTTTAAGTTCAGTCATGTTGAACTACTTGAAATTCTCAACACACCCCTTATTCCTCTATGCAGTTTGTTTCCTGTGTCAAGAATATTCTCTCTTCATCCACTATAACTTTAGCTATATCTAACCACTATTTATCATTCAAACATTGATCCAATCTCAGTTTGAATCCTTCCACTGCAAGCCTATAGCCTTTTGGGCAGAACTCCATCATACTACTTTTCACAAACTTCATTATAATTGTTCATTCATTTTACTTTCATGCTGAACTCTGAGCTATAACATTTCTGTACCTCTGCATCTCCAGTCATTCTTCAATAGAAGGAATTCAACAAACCATTAATTGAATTATTAAAAATAAAAAACACAATTATTCCTCCTTCAAATAGAAATATATCTGTAAGAACAGAAAAAAGAAGCATTCCTATAGATGCCTATGTAAGATATCCATCACATAAATTATCATATATGTAAATCAAGGCAAAAATAAGTAAAGTTTGATTGTATCCTGTGCTTTCTAGAAATTCTTGGGATTTATGCCATGGAAGATGCTTTAAGAGAAATACTTGAAGGCAAAAACATGTTTATGATGACCAAGCCACAGTGTTAGGCATAATAATTTATATACTAAAGTGACATAAATGTTTTCCGAGATGGTTTACCTCACACTAAATTTTGGTCTATAGTATTTTTCAGAAATGTTGGATAGAGAAGCCTGGTAAGTTACAGTCCATAAGGTCACAAAAAGTTGGACACAACTGAGCGACTTCACCTTCACCTTCATGGAATTAAAAAAATATATATATTTTTTATTTTGCGTTGTCTTCATAGCCTCCAAATAAGCATTCCATGTACTTTATCACTAAGGAACTAAAAATCCTCTTCATGAAAGTCAAAGAGGAGAGGGAAAAGTTGGCTTAAAGCTCAACATTCAGAAAACTAAGATCATGGCATCTGGTCCCATCACTTCATGGGAAATAAATGGGGAAACAGTGGAAACACTGTCAGATTTTATTTTTCTGGGCTCCAAAATCACTGCAGATGGTGATTGCAGCCATGAAATTAAAAGATGCTTACTCCTTGGAAGGAAAGATATGACCAACCTAGACAGCATGCTGAAAAGCAGATATATTACTTTGCTGACTAAGGTCTGTCTAGTCAAGGCTATGGTTTTCCAGTAGTCATATATGGATGTGAGAGGTGGACTGTGAAGAAAGCTGAGCACTGAAGAATTGACGCTTTTGAACTGTGGTGTTAGAGAAGACTCTCGAGTGTCCCTTGGACTGCAAGGGGATCCAACCAATCCATTCTAAAGAAGATCAGTCCTGAGTGTTCTTTGGAAGGAATGATGCTAAAGCTGAAACTCTAGTACTTTGGCCACCTCATGCAAAGAGTTAACTCACTGAAAAAGACTCTGATGCTGGGAAGGTTTGGGGGCAGGAGGAGAAGGGGACGACAGGGGATGAGACGGCTGGATGGCATCACTGATTCGATGGATGTGAATTTGAGTGAACTCTTGGAATTGGTGATGGACAGGGAGGCCTGGCGTGTTGCGATTCATGGGGTTGCAAAGAGTCCGACACGACTGACTGAATTGAGCTGAAATGATACAACTCACACTCTCCGTTCCAACATATGAACTTGCATCTGCTAATTTTAAATAAGCTTATCAGAAACTTTCTTTAAACACTATTAAACGCATAAAACTATTATATATTGCTAATACCTCTCCTCACTAACAAAGTCATACGCAATCAACATCTTCTTATTCAAAGAAGGCTCAGAAATTTTAGTCATTTTTTAACCTCACAGTCTTTCTATCGATCTTTAATCATTGCCATAATTGGTGAACTGTGAATTTATAACATTTTTCAAAAGTATCCTTGCTTTCCCACTGCATTTCACATTATGAATTCCTGCTGACTAATCGATGTTTTCCTAACCAATATCACTAATATAAAATCTTACCCATTTAATAATTCTGAACATTACTATCAAATTACTTATCTTAAAATACTGCTTTTAGCATCCTAAAAATATTTTAGAAGTACAGTACCAACTAGTGTCTACAAAATATAGTCCAAATTCAATAATCTGGCCTTTTAAAGGCTTTTTGAAATCTGGCCCCAACCTATTTTTCAATTCCCCCCCTGCTGTGTAACATAAATTCTCTTCTCTAGAGGAATCACTGACCTCCAAATGCTATTTGTTAGGATATATTTACCCCTGTTTTAACTCTTACCACAAACTTTCTCTTTATACTTCTTCCGTTCTCTGCACTCCCTTCCTTCCTCTAAAACTGATATTAATGTTCTGTCAGTACTTAAAATTAGAGGGCTATCATTTACCTCCAGTGGTAATTCATTAACAGACATGTCTTAACTTCCTCCTAATGAGGTTGATTCAAAAGCTGTGATGGTGTACTTCTTAAATTGAAAGAATTTATACTCTTGACATGAGTGTCCATAACTATGCTCTGTTTAGGCAACTTGAAGACTGATGTATATCATAAGGAAAAAAAGGCAGGGCCTTTGTTCCCATATTTAAATATTCTTTTTTTTTCTCATATGATTAAAAAAAATAGCACTTTATTCTCTAGCAAATCTTAACTTTCTTTTTTTCCGTGATAACTTCAATAAGTGTCCCTATGACACTGTTTTTGTTGCTTATCTTTTTCTGTGTGCAAATGTTATCTCTTACGTAAATTGGGGAGTATCTCAAAAGTGATGGTGGGGGAAGGGGTGTTTTATCATTTCTTATTTACATCTCTGAAACTCCACTACTTTGGCCACCCGATGTGAAGAGTGGACTCATTTGAAAAGACCCTGATGCTGGGAAAGATTGAGGGCAGGAGGAGAAGGGACAACAGAGGATGAGATGGTTGGATGGATCACCAACTCAAAGGACATGGGTTTTGGGTGGCCTCCGGGAGTTGGTGATGGACAGGGAGGCCTGGCTGCTGTGGTTCATGGGGTCGCAAAGAGTTGGACACGACTGAGTGACTGAACTAACTTACATCTGTGTAATCTTCTCCTTTGTCTTTTATGTTGGTCTTCAAAGTCCTTGTTTCTCTTCACTGTGCAAGCCTATGCTGTTAATAAAACAAAAGCAGTAGCACGGTCTAATGTTACATTAAATGTCATGAGAGCAGTGTTTGGGCCCCATCTGTACTGTAAAATTAAACTGAGCTTTCATATCCTTAGAGCTGAATGTTATTTTTCTCCTTAATAAGAGTAATGACTAATGTATCTTACCCCGATAACTTGTAAGATTGTATTATTTTTCCACATCTATTCACTCCTCTTTCTTCTTCAGCACCTTGTGTGTGTTAGTTGCTCAGTTGTGTCCACCTCTTTGAGACTTCATGGATTGTAGCTTGCCAGATTCCTCTGCCCATGGAATTCTCCAAGCAAGAATAGGAGATTGGGTTACCATTCCTTTCTAACTCAGATATTCAACACGAGTCTCCCGAATTTCTGGCAGATTTTTTACAATCTGAGCCAACAGGCAAGCCCAGAGGAATACATTTCCCCTTTCCTTATATTCCCTTAACTTTGTATTTGGCCATGTAACTTGCTTCAGTCAAGGACATGTGGGAAGACATGAAAATATTTGATTTCCAAATTTCTATGAGTGTTCTCATTTTCCTACAATCTACCATAAGAAGGGGCTGCAACTGCTTCAGGAAATTGCTGCTCTTCATCTTGGTCTCCAAAAGACAAGCTTATATAGCAGATCCAACCCTAAGTCTAGTCAAGCTCAACTAAGCCAAGTAGAATCCCAGACAACCTACAGACTCAGGAGTGAGAAATAAATATTTGTTTTAAGCTAATAATTTTTTGGATCTATTGTTATGTAGAATTCTTACAGCAAAATCTAAGACATTTCTTGCAGAGTTAAGATCTTCAAATAGGTTTCTATATACAAATATGATTTATAAATATTGCAGTGTAAAAGTATCTTACAGCCATTATGGTGGGCAAATAAATCAAACACTAAAAATATATACTATATAACTGTACTTTTGTAAAGTTTTAGAATAGGTGAAATATGTCCACGGTGATAGAAAGTAATTGCCTCAGGGTTGAGTTTCTAGTGTTAGACCCGGAGAAGGCCTAATCACCGGAACCGTCTTCCCACAGACCACCAAGACTCGGAATTCGATGCAACCGCAAGAGGATTTATTGAACCGGCGCGCCGGGGTTCAGTCACCTCCGAGGAGGAACGAACCCAGAACACTGGTTGAGAAGAATTTTTATACAGAAAAATCACAAGCAGGCGGGAATAGGGTTAAGACAATGTGAGTGGGGCCATAGGCAGGTACAGGTGGGGTGAGGATGTTTGATTGGTGGGCAAGGCTTGACCTTTGCAGGGATAGGTCTGCAAGTTATCAGGCTGAAACGGCTGGCTGACCACCCTGAGGCGGTTGGTCAGAACAGCCACCCGGAAAAGTTTTAACAGAAAATACATCACCTGGGGGTCCCTTGCCAGGAAACTAGGCTATAAGTCATCAGTTAAAGTTTAATAGAAAAATACCACCATAATTATAGAGGGGCTGCTTCAGGGATCAGGAGGCTATGAGTCATCAGATAAGGGGCAGGCTATTTTCCATGAGGTATGGCCTGCCTCTGGGGTTTTAACAGGACAAAGAAAACTTTTTAAAATTTAACTTTTCCCTTCAGAAGGAACTTGGAAATAATTTAATCATACAAACATTAAAGAGCATTTTAGTCATGAAAAATTTATAAAATTTGTTTTGGATGTTGAATACATAGATATGTACAACTGTCAAAGCTCAACTAACTGAAAAATTGTGTACATTATTATATGTTAAGTATAAGTCAATAAAACAAAACTCATTCAATATCACTGACTCATCCTTGAACTTGACTTTTACGTCTACCTACACACTCAACGTTTTCACTTGAACATTAACAGCAACTCACACACAGTGTACTCACAGCCAAACTCCTAATTCTACCCATTATTTAAGAAAATTTCTCTTACAACAGTATACTTTATCCAGAAAAAGAAAACAGCATCATTTCCCTAGTTCTTCAGGCAAAATATATTAAAAACAAAAACACTGATCCTTATCTCTCAAATACTGCATCCAACTCATTCCTCACTACTTCCTCTGCAAATACTCTGATCTAAGCCACAGTCATTTGCAAGGCTCCCAACTTCTATCTTTGACATTTTGCTGCTCGGATAGTTATAGTGTGCATAGCTGCTTCTCAACTGATATTTGCCAAAGTGATGAATGAATGAAAATGCCTTTTGCATCCTAGCTTTTTCTATTTAGTCTCATCCAGAATCATCATGATCTCCCAGGATTTATTCTGGCTCAAGCACCAGCTCCACAAGCACTTAGTGCTTTCTCAATCTAATTAGCATTACTTACAAAGGAAATGTAGAACAGCCCCCGATGCAAATGCAAAGAAGGCATCAATCAACCTGAGTGCAAAGCTTAAAAGCAAGATAGTAACGGAAGCTTCTTCCCCACTCCTTTAATTATTCTGGCAGCCACAAACAAAAATAATGATGAGAAAGGATGAAGGCACTAAAAAGATCACTGCCATGATTCTGTCCCAAATCCTTTGTCCCATTTTGTTCCAGGTTTCTGGCACCTACATGCTACCCAATTCCTCCTCCCCTATATGCATCCTAAAGAATTAGTTCTAAAACTTTACAAAATGATTTCAATTACTCTAGAGGGGAACATGCTGGAGTTCTAAAATTTACTAGTCTGGCTTATATCATGGTAAGTAAGAAAGTTTCATTCTGTGCCTTAGCACAGAGAGAAGGAAGCAGCCATGAACCAAAAACAATGCAATAATGGCAACCCAACTATCTGATCTCATGTTAAGACCAATATTCCCTCTTCAACTTCTTACCTTCTGGTTCATTAATTCACTTAATAATAGTAGTAAAGTATAATTTTCAAAAAGAATAAATTTTTGATGTGCACACAAATATAAAATGAAGACGTGTAAAATGTTTCAGTCAACTCATTCATTGATGAATGAGCCAATAGACATTTAAGCCAGTTCAAATGAGAGTTTACTTACAGAGATATGTATTCTGGACAAAATTCATTTCCATCACCACGAACAAATATAATCTGCATTGCTGTAAGCATTGCTGTTTGCTGCAAGTTAACTTCTATCTACAGAATTGTTAAACCCTGGTTGAAGACATAGTTACACAGTCTTAAGGAATCCAATACTCTCCTGCGAGTCTGTTATATAGCGCAGGTATACCACAATCCTATTTTGCTTATTTCCAAGTCACTGGCAACGTTTCCTGGCATCAGGAAAAGGAATAATCTTACTATAGCTTTTAAAAACAAGTTCTACTGTAAAGTCTCCTAAAGTGAAATTGTTTACACATCCTTATTATATGAAAGAAACAGTAGTATGTGCATGCTTTCTTAGTTCTTCAACTGGTGAAACTATTATTTTTCAGCAGTGTGTGACTTAAAAAACAAATGGTGAGAATGCAACAAGAAAATGGTTACAGAAATGCTTTATTTACATTTATTGTTTTCCATTTTTTATTACCCCTCTGGGACATTGTCTGCAATGGTACTCCTACTTACCTTCTTCCCTTTCTCTGTCTTATGTTCCCCACTGCCCAATCAATTTCACTTAGTGAATCTCTCCTGGGATTGCTTCCTTAATACATCACCAGCAAAATAATTTTCATAAGATCAGCCTCTGCAGAACCTGGCCTAAAATAAAACTATAAGCCAAATGATTAACTTCTTCCAGCCTCTGTCCACTGCAAGTTTCTAAAGAGAATTCAATTCTCTTTAGAAAAATGTTATGCTATTTGTAAGACTCAGTGTTTGCATTACTGATATTTTAGGTTGATACCTTCATAAAACTATGATGGATATTTAACATACAAAGAGTAAGTCTACTGACTTTCCTCTGACTGGAATCAGTGAACATACCATCTCCAGGAAGAAACATCAGTTTGAATGTAACTCTATTCATTTGCTCATTCTTGGACAGGATAGTTATACTTCCTACTTGGCAGATCCAGAAATCTTATTTCTGAAACTTTAGAAATGATGGATGGATTGTTAGCTTTCATGAACTTTTATATGATAATGTTTTGATATAATGACATTTGATTGCTAGTCAAAAAGAATTAAAATAACATTATGCACAAGTTATTTCATGTACCTTAGCACAAATAGTAAGATCTTGAGTCCATCCATGGAAGGCAGGCAGCACCAGGCAGAGAAACTGGCTGAAGTGCAATTGCCTGTGAACTGAGCTAGTCCACAGGAAAACTCCACCATGGCTGAGGAGGTTGTCAGAGTCATTGCCCCTGGGTTACCTCCATACCCATCTACTGAGAGCTGCAACATAAGAACCGCCTGAGTCTGTTCTGATCTTGCTGCATCCTTTCAGCTCCCTCTATTGACAAAGCCTGATGTTGTGCCCAGCTGGTATGGGGAGAATTGTGGAATTCAACTTTGACATCACAAAGAAAAGTTAAGGAGTGTGTATTTGGAATTTGG
>SJYC01008902.1:0-19416 GCA_006408675.1 Madoqua kirkii
TTATACAAACTAAACAGATTTACACAGTGTACATGAATATTTCTTGGATAACTTTTCTGAGCATTTCTCAAGTGGATATTTCTCAATCACTTTTTTTGACTGCAGAACTATTCTTATGTCTGTACAAGAGGAACATTGCATTGATTTATTAATTTTCCTTCTATAATATCTAACATTTGCCCAAAGGAAAATGGGTCATCAGCAAGTTTATTTCTATTCATGCTCTGATTTCTCAGCCAAATAAATGACAGGTCTGCACTTTCAGACCTGGGCTGAGACTGTTTCTTCAGACGTCTTCCCATCTCTGTGAGTTGCTGGTCATATTCTTATGACCAGCAAGTCCCTGAGGGGCTCCAGAACAATGTCTGACACTGATTTTGGCTAGAGTCTCATTATTCCTTAGAAAAATAAATGGAGCTTATTCTACTGTATGAGTGGTTTACAAAAAAAACGAATTGTTTTTTCTCAGTTCTTGATTACAACCAAAACACTTGTTAACCCAAAATAATCTAGAAAAAAATAATAAAAGTAAAATAGTATTAATAGTAAGTAAAAATAAGTAACTGTCCTATGAATTATCTAAGCTATGATCTTACACAATGCCTTTGTTTCTTCAAGAACTAGTATACTGCCTAGCCCATGATTGGCAATGTTTAATGATTTTGTTGTTGTTCAGTCGCTCAGCTGTGTCCTACTCTTTGTGACCCCTATGGACAAAAATATAAATATATATCTTACTAATCTAATTAATTTGTATATGTTACATATACACATATTTACATCTGTTCAGTTGCTCAGTCGTGTCTGACTCTGTGACCCCATGGATCCCAGCACACAAGGCTTCCCTGTCATCGCCAACTCCCAGAGCTTGCCCAAACTCAAGTCCATCAAGTTGGTGATGCCGTCCAATCATCTCATCCTCTGTACCTATATATTATATAGATGCAATACATATCTGATACAGAGATACATAATGTGTATATGCATCCATAGATACAATACATATTTATAGAAACATTACACTGAATATTTTACTAATGAGGTTATATCATCATGAACGGTATTTATAACAATCTATATGCCAGAAATACTAGAATATCAATGAAATACTAAAATGATAAACCAAGACAAAATTATAACACAGTCATAATTTTAAAATTATAGAATACAAATGCTAGTGTCTAAATAAGACAGTGGGTGTTTACGTGCTTGCCAAGTCACTTCAGTCATGCCTGACTCTATGTGATGCTATGGACTATACAGCCTGTGAGGCTCGTCTCTCCACGGGATTCTCCAGGCAAGAATACTAGAGTGGGTTGCTGTGCTCTCTCCTCCGAGATCTTCCTGACCTAGGAATAGAACCCTTGTGCTTTACACCTACCTGCACTGGTAGGTGGGTTCTTTACCACTAGCACCATCTCGGAAGCCAACACTGCTTTTCAAACATAAGACGAGCACAGTAAAAGGAAGGAACAGAACCACCAATCTTAATGATGGGTTTAATATTATACAAATCCAACACACTGGCTTAAATGAGGAAAATGAATAGCCTAACATCACATATCAATATTGTGCTCTACAGCTGGCTCAAAGTACTCCATAATATCACCACATTTGAATGTCACAAGCACACAGTGAGCTCAGTAAGAAAGATCATTTGAAAGCATTTTACTGATGAGGAAATGGAGACTGAAGTGTCAAACACTGTAGACATAGGCCCATGGCTGGGAAGAAAGCCTAGGTCACAACTGACCCTACACATATACTATAGAGCTCGTTACTGGAACCATCAAACAAGCCTCAGGAAAAATGACAAGTGTAAAGAACTACTAAGCATAATAACAATGAAATATAGAGTGTTAATCTATGGTAAGTAAGAGTAGCAATGAGTGTTAGAAGTACATATCAAGCATCTATCCAGGGAGACCAGGGCGCAAAGAGCATCAAATCTTGAAAGAAGACAGATGCAGTATTGATTCCGCAGACAAGTGGTTGTGACCACTCTAGGGAAGTCTATGTGTCCAGAAGGTTTATTATAACAATGTTTTCTTCAAGAAGGTGGACACAGTACCAGCACTGATAGTTCAGAGTGAGCCCCACCTCCAATTCTGTGAGACTGTACATGCTGGGAGTGTACACCTCAGTGAAAATGTGTGTTTAACATCCTGGCGCTAGCTATCATTTATACTTATAATCACATCATCAGCATCCTAAAAATGTACACAGTAACAAATTCATACTCTTCTAACATAAAATGTCCCAAACTAGAAGGTACTATTATCATATTATGAGAAGAAATAAAAGCTTTCCAATTTGGCCTCTGTTAAATTTTTTTTTAATTAAACTAATCTTTAAAGGCCTAAGGGTTCTGTTTATTTCTTGGGAAGCCTGTCTGGCAAGAATCATCCTATTCATCCATCACATATTTTCCTAAATCTGGAGCAGACCTATTGGTGTTGTGCCAGGGAGGAGTACAAGCATAATAATATCAGATAAAAGTCTCTCTTTGTAAGGAAAGGCCAGAAAAATGTCTTCAGTAGGAAGTCTAGCAGCTGCATGAAACTCCCTCTAATTTTTACCTCTGAGATCTCAAAGACAAACTCCGTTGCTGCATACATCTTGTTTCTAGTCTAGTCAGGTAGGTTTTGCACAACTGCACAGGCTGAGTAGGAATATGCAACAGTAGCCTTTGAATATTTTTCCTTAGCTTAAATGTATTTCACTTTATCTTTCATTAGTTCAATCTTAATTTTTAAAAGAAAAAACATCTCAAAGACAAGCCAGTTAGCAGGCAACCATATATGTGTATGGCTAGTACATGATGCTGAAGCTGAAGCTATAATACTTTGGCCCCCTGATAGGAAGAGTCAACTTACTGGAAAAGACTCTGATGCTGGGAAAGATCAGGGAAGGCAGGAGGAGAAGGAGATGAAAGAGGAGGAGAAGGAGATGAAAGAGGATGAGATGGTTGGATAACATCACCAACTCAATGGACATGAATTTGATCAAGCTCTAGGAGAGCTGCAGGAGAGGGAAGCCTGGCGTGCTGCAGTCCACGGAGTCACAGAGTCAGACATGACTGAGTGACTGGACAACAAGTACATACATATACACCCAGTAAAAAAATATTGGGAGTATAAATACATGAAGCATTCATAGTTAAATGTTCTACAGGAGTTATTTTTAATGATGTCTCATTTAAAAGGAAACCACTGAAATAATCATGGTATCTGATGAGCCACCAGCTACTGAATGACTCAGTGTGATATCCTGACCTCCTCAGCAGAGAATCTCAGACGTCTCTAGTACTGTACTGAGTCTGCCATAAAGCAAAGCACCACAAAACAGGTGGCACAGAACAGAAATCTACCACCTACAGGTCTGAGGGCTAGAAGTTTAAGATCAGGATGTCAGCAGGGCCACGCTTCCCCTGGAGGCACTAGGGAGGAACTGTTCCAGGCCCCTCGCCTAGCTTCTGGTGGGTCCTTGGCTTTTGGCAGCACATGGCACTGTCCCTATGTTTGAGTCAGGGTCCAAATTTTCTCTTTCTATATGGATACTTGTCATAGACTACAGCCCACCAACCTGCAGCTTGAACTAATTTAAACTGATTACAGCTGCAAAGACCTCATTATAAACTAAAGACACATTCTAAAGCAAAGGTGGTTAGAGCTTCAACACAGATTCTGGGAGAAAACAAGTCAACCTATGATAGTGTCTCACACAGGGACTCAAAAGCAGTCTCACACATAATACATAAGTTAAGAATGTTCTTCACATTAAATCGTTTGCATAGCTTGATAATTCACAGCTGTATAGAAAGTTTAATATTGCATGTGTATATATACAAAAGCTTTTCCACTATGCTTGAGAAAGAACATCAAAAGAAAAAAAGAAGAGATGAAGAAATTGGAAAACAAGAACTAAATTAAATGGGAGCACTGAAACTGAAATAGAGAAAGTGAAACAAATGAGATAAAAGAAAAAGATCATAATGATTATAGTAGATCTACTTTAGAAGACTTGTGAATTTTTGCCTAACTAAAAACTTTGACATTTTGATTCTAATTGTTTGACTCAGTATAAATAGAATGTTAGATTCTTATTAAAAAAAAAAATATGCAACAAGGAGCAGGTTTACTGTTAGCATAGGGAACTATAGTCAATCTCTTGTAATAACATTAAAAGGAAAATAATTTCAAAAATAATATATGTGTATAACTGACCATTTTGTTGTATACCTGAAACTATACTTCAATAAAATATGTATCTTAAGGAAAAAAGTGGATAACCAACAAGAACCTACTGTATAGCACAGTGAACTCTGCTCAGTGTTCTATGACAGCCTGGATACTAGGGGAGTTTAGGGGAGAATGGATACGTGTATACATGGCTGAGTCTCTTCACTGTTCACCTGACACTATCACAACACTGTTAACTGGCTATACCCCAACACAGAATAAAAATATTTTTAAAAAATTAATATTGTGTGATATGTAATAAATATCCTACTTCTTGATGTATTTAAGGAAAGCATATATTCAGGATAAGAAGCAGGTAGAACAAGTATGTCTCAACTATTTTGTTAGCTCAGTGTTCTATGACAGCCTGGATACTAGGGGAGTTTAGGGGAGAATGGATACGTGTATACATGGCTGAGTCTCTTCACTGTTCACCTGACACTATCACAACACTGTTAACTGGCTATACCCCAACACAGAATAAAAATATTTTTAAAAAATTAATATTGTGTGATATGTAATAAATATCCTACTTCTTGATGTATTTAAGGAAAGCATATATTCAGGATAAGAAGCAGGTAGAACAAGTATGTCTCAACTATTTTGTTTTTTTTTTAAGAGTTGATATAGCTACAATCCAGACATATGTATATTAGTTTATAAATATCAGTATTTTACTATATGATACATATACATTAATAACATACAATCTAAATTTCCTACTAATGACATCATATACTGGAATGCATGGTAAGGCACACTGGTGATAGAGCCTGAGCACAGCATGACTATATAATTTGGTGTCTGAACCTGGACACTTTGAAAGTAACAGTTGTGGTATTAACAAGCAGGGTGGGTAACAAGCAGAAACTAAACGGGTTCTGGTCAAGCCCAACATGAGGATAAGTAAGAAAAAGAACTGGGCTGAACTAAAATGCTGGAAGGTAGACACCTTTTCCTTTATTAGTCTGTAGTAGAGAATGGGAAAAGCAGTAATTATCCTACTCATGTAGGAATACCTTTAATGAGAACACCTATAAGAAGAGAGAAATGTGAGGAAATGCACTAGATTTTCCATAGTATCAGAGTATAATATATATTTGTTTTGTGAATAAAATGATATGCCTGAGAAAAGTATGAGATTGGACAATATGAAAAGGAAATATTGTTAATCACATAAAAGGGGATCTTCCTAGTCTCTCCTAAATATATATGAGTAAAAAACACTTCTGAATTATTTCAGTTCAGTTCAGTCACTCAGTCTTGTCCAACTCTTTACCACGCCATGGACTGCAGCATGCCAGGCCTCCCGGTCCATCACCAACTCCCAAAGTTCACTCAACTCAAGTCCATTGAGTAGGTGATGCCATCTAACCATCTCATTCTCTGTTATCCCCTTCTCCTCCCGCCCTCAATCTTTCCCAGCATCAGGGTCTTTTTGCGTGAGTCAGCTCTTCCCATCAGGTGGCCAAAGTACTGGACTTTCAGCTTCAACATCAGTCCTTCCAATGAACATTCAGGACTGAATTCCTTTAGGATGGACTAGTTGGAACTCCTTGCTGGCCAAGGGTCTCTAAAGAGTCTTCTCCAACATCACAGTTCAAAGGCATCAGTTCTTTGGGGCTCATTTTTCTTTATAGTCCAACTCTCACATCCATACAGGACTACTGGAAAAACCACAGCTTTGACTAGATGGACCTTTGCTGGCAAAGTAATGTCTCTGCTTTTTAACATGCCATCTACGTTGGTTTTAACTTTTCTTCCAAGGAGTAAGCGTCTTCTAATTTCAAGGCTGCAGTCACCACCTGCAGTGATTTTGGAGCCCAAAAAAATAAAGTCTATCACTGTTTCCACTGTTCCCCCATCTGTTTACCATGAAGTGATGGGGCCAGATGGCCCATGATCTTCGTTTTCTGAATGTCGAGCTTTAAGCCAACTTTTTCACTCTCCTCTTTCACTTTCATCATGAGGCTCTATAGTTCTTCTTCACTTTCTGTCTTAAGGATGGTGTCATCTGAATATCTGAGGTTATTGATATTTCTCCCGGCAATCTTGATTCCAGCTTGTGCTTCATACAGCCCAGTATTTCACATGATATACTCTGCATAGAAGTTAAATAAGCAGGGTGACAATATCCAGCCTTGACGTACTCCTTTTCCTATTTGGAAACAGTCTGCTATTCCACGTCCAGTGCTAACTGCTGCTTCCTGACCTGCATGGCTTTCTCAGGAGGCAGGCCAGGTGGTCTGGTATTCCCATCTCTTTCAGAATTTTCCACAATTTGCTGTCATCCATACAAAGGCTTTGGCATAGTCAGTAAAGCAGAAATAGATGTTTTTCTGGAACTCTCTTGCTTTTTCTATGATCCAAGATGTCAGCAATTTGACCTCTGGATCCTCCGCCTTTTCTAAAGCCAGCTTGAAGATCTGGAAGTTTACAGTTTGTGTACTATTGAAGCCTGGCTTGGAAAATCTTGAGCATTACTTTACAAGCATGTGAGATGAGTGCAGTTGTGTGGTAGTTCGAGCATTCTTTGGCATTGCCTTTCTTTGGGATTGGAATGAAAACTGACCTTTTCCAGTCCTGTGGCCAAGGCTGAGTTTTCCAAATTTGCTGGCATATATTCTTTGGCATTGCCTTTCTTTGGGATTGGAATGAAAACTGACCTTTTCCAGTCCTGTGGCCACTGCTGAGTTTTCCAAATTTGCTGGCATATTGAGTACAGCACTTTCACAGCATCATCTTTCAGGATTTGAAATAGCTCAACTGAAATTCCATCACCTCCACTAGCCTTGTTCACAGTGATACTTTCTAAGGCCCACTTGACTTCACATTCCAGGATGTCTGGCTCTAGATGAGTGATCACACCATCGTGATTATCTGTGTGGTGAAGATCTTTTTTGTATATTCTTCTGTGTATTCTTGCCACCTCGTCTTAATATCTTCTGCCTCTGTTAGGTCCCTACCATTTCTGTCCTTTATCAAGCCCATCTTTGCATGAAATGTTCCCTTGTTGCCTCTAACTTTCTTTACAAGATCTCTAGTCTTTCCCATTCTATTGTTTTCCTCTATTGAGTAAGCTTTTCTTATCTCTCCTTGCTATTCTTTGGAACTCTGCATTCAAATAGGTACATCTTTCCTTTTCTCCTTTGCTTTTCAGTTCCCTTCTTTTCACAGCTATTTGTAAGGCCTCCTCAGATAGCCATTTTGCTTTTTTGCATTTCTTTTTCTTGGGCATGGTCTTGATTCCTGTCTCCTGTACAATGTCATGAACCTCTATCCATAGTTCATTAGGCACTCTGTCCATCAGATCTAGTCCCTTAAATCTATTTCTCACTTCTACTGTATAATTGTTAAGGATCTGACTTAGGTCATATCTGAACGGTCTAGTGGTTTTCTCCACTGTCTTCAATTTGAGTCTGAATTTGGCGATAAGGAGTCATGATCCGAGCCACAGCCAGCTTCCAGCCTATCTTTGGCTGCAAAGAATATAATCAATCTGATTTCAGTGTCAACCATCTGGTGATGTCCATGTGTAGAGTCTTCTCTCGTGCTGTTAGAAGAGGGTATTTTCTATGACCAGTGCGTTCTCTGACTAGCTTTTACATTGTTCAAATTTTAGATGAGATCCCTTTAGGTATAAATTTGTTTACATATGCAGTATGTTTACCCAAGGAAGAAAAAAACTAAGCACCATGGACTCCAGGACTTGGAAAGAAGAAATGGAGGAAGGGAAGAGAGGGAAAGGGGGAAGAAGGAAGACATGCTTTCTACCCTACACAAAAAGGCACCACCCTCTTTCGTTTTTCATAAAGCAGGCTGCATTGCAGGGACAGAACTGGCTTCCTCGGAGCCTCATTGGTATGTTACAAACTGTGGTTGGCCACTGACCTGAGCCATCTGCTGAAGAAGACCGAAGCATTCCGTGCTCACCTGTGTGAAGCCTGGACTTCTTGCCTCTGTTAGGATGATCCTGACCCAGAGTAAAGAAACTTATTATGCTACTGATACCTTGAGAATTTAAAAAGATTTAAGCAATAACGTCTCCCTTTCTTTCTATTTTCTTGACACTTTTAAAGCAGCATCTATTCCAAAATGCTTCAGGACAGTATTTCTTAAGTACATCAATTTCAGGTCACATCATTAAATGTATGTCCATTCTTTGACCTGAGAATTGAATTCTGTTATATTGTCTTAGAAAAGTAAAACAATCATTGGGTTTCTAACACAACATGGATTCTGACATCCTTCTTTCTCAGTAGGAATCCCCTCCCCTGTAATTCCGGTACTTCTGTCAGTCACGGTTATTCTGAACTAAGTAAGCTAGAGGTCTAAAGAAGACCCCATAAAGGGTATTCACTACGGAATGTGATTTTGCACAACTTTCTTTTTCAATGTGTCTGTCTTAAGGGTTACCTTTTTCTTTGTTTTGACTTTATCCTTTTTTTTCAAGTAATAATTATTCACATGGAAAACAGGTGCAATCCTCTGAGTCACATTACAAATGGTAAACGGAAACTATAATTTAGGACTAATAAATATCTCCCTGTTCAAGATTACAGAAATATTTTCAGCAGGATATTTACAGTCGCCTAGGATTTCTCTGATGGGAGTGAATTTTTCCTGCCTCTCCTGAAAGGGAGATACAGAACCACATAAGACAATTCCTAATTTTAAAAATCTCTTTTTATCCCATTGATTTGGATTTTTTGGATAACCTTGACTAATATATCCCTACTTTCAATAATGTCTGGAACAATCAGACAGAAGACCAACAAGGAAAGAGAGGACTTGAACTTTAAAGACCAACATGGCCTAACAGACCTGTACAGAACACTCCAGCCAACAGCAGCAGCAAACACGTCTCTTTCCAGTGTGCACCATTCTCCAGAGAAGAGAGCACATGTTTAACCACAAAACAAGTCTTACAAACACCAAAGGGTTGAAACCATAGCAACTGAATGAAACCAAAAATCAATATTAGAGAAATAACTGAAATATTAACAAATATGTGGAAATTGAGCAACACAGGCTTGAAAAACCAGTGAGTCAAAGAAAACATCATAAGGGAAATTAAATAACATCTTGAGTCAAATAAAAGCAAAGGCACGACATACGAAAAACACAGGACGCAGTAAGTCAGTACCCAGAGGAAAGTTTACACCAGTAAACACATCCGAAGGAAGAAAGAGCTCCAGACAAAACAAAACTTTACACAGCAAGGAAATAGGGAAAAAGCAAAACTGAGCCCAAACTTACCGGAAGGAAGGAAATAATAAAGCCAAGAGCAGAAATAAATAAAATAGAGAATGGAAAAATACAGGACCAAGGAAGTCAAGAGTTGTTTATTGAAATGATCAATAAAATGACAAAGAGAAAACTCAAATACATAAATATCAGAAATGAAAGAGGAGATACTGTAATTAATGCTACAGACATAAAACAGATATGAGACTACTGTGAACAATTATATGTCAATATTGGATGACACAATAGAAATGAATAAAATTCTAAACTATACAGCACACCAGTACTGAGTCATAAAGAAACAAAATGTTTGAGCAGACCTCTACCTAGTAAGGAGATTGAATGAGTAATCAAAAACATCCCAACAGAATCCCAAGCCCAGATGGCTTCACTGGAGAATTCCACCAAACATGTAAAGATGAATTAACGCCAATCCTTCTCATATTCTTCTCCAAAGTTGAAGTCGAAGGACTATTTTATGAGGATAGTATTACCCTTAAACCAAACCAAAAATACTACAAAGAAAGAGATCTACAGACTATCACAAGTATTGATGCAAAAGTCCTCAACAAAATACCACGAAATTGAATTCAACAGCACATTAGAAGTATAATAAATCATGACAAAGTGGGAATTAGTCCTGGGATAAAAGATGTTTCAGTACATTAAAATGCATTAATATCCCTGATGCTGGGAAAGATTGAAGACAGGAAAAGAAGGAGATGACAGAGGATAAGATGTTTGGATCATATCACTGACTCGATGGACATGAGTTTGAGCAAGCTATGGGAGTCGGTGATGGACAGGGAAGCCTGGCATGCTGCAGTCCACGGGGTTGCAAAGCATCAAACACTACTTAGGGACTGAACTGAACTACGTTAACAAAACAAAAGATAAAATTCACATGACCATCACAAATGACACAGATAAAGCATGTTGCAAAAGTCAACATCCATTTGTAGTAAAAATGGTCAACACACTAGGAATAGAAGAAAATTACCTGAACATAAAAAGGCATATATGAAAAGCCCACAGCTAACATCATACTCATGGTGAACAAAACTCAAAGTGCTTCCTCTAAGATGACTAAGGCTGAGTGCCACAAAACTGATGCTTTCAAATTGCGGTGCTGGAGAAAACTCAAGAGTCTCTTGGACTGCAAGGAGATCAAACCAGTCAGTCCTAAAGGAAATCAACCCTGAATACTCATTGGAAGGACTCATGCTGAAGCTGAAGCTCCAATACTCTGGCCACCTGATGCAAAAACTGACTCTTCGGAAAAGACCCTGAGGCTGGGAATGACTGAAAGCCACAGGAGAAGAGGGTGGCAGTGGATGAGATGGTTAGATAGCATCACCAACTCAATAGACATGAAACTGAGCAAACTCTGGGAGATAGTGAAGGACCGCGGAGGCCGGCATGCTGCATTCCATGAGGTCACGAAGAGACCGATGTGGCTTAGCAACTGAGCACAGTAACAAAGATCCCAAAGAAGGCAAGACCGTCCACTCAGATCACTTCTCTTCAACATAGTACTGAAGGTCCCGGTCAGAGCAATTAGGCGAGAAAAAGAAGTTGAAGACCTTCAGATCAAAAGGGCAGAGGCTATACTGTCACCAGTGAGTTATTTATTAAGGAGAGCCCAGTCCATCATGGCACTCCCTCTCATTATTCAGATTTGGCAACAATAGCTTGTGAGAGGGCAACACAAACTTTTAAAAATAACTCTCAGACTGTCAAAGGATAAAACATTCAGCAGAAGCCCTAATATATGAAAGTCTATGGCAGTCTAACATATTAAAGTCCATATCAAGCTAACAGCACCTGCACTTTACAGTTTCTCAGCCAGTCCACCCTAAAGGAAATCAGTCCTGAACATTCATTGGAAGGACTGATGCTGAAGCTGAAACTCCCATACTTTGGCCACCTGATTCGAAGAACTGACTCATTGGAAAAGACCCTGATGCTGGGAAAGACTGAAGGCAGGAGGAGAAGGGGACGACAGAGGATGAGATGGTTGGATGGCATCACCGACTCAATGGACATGAGTTCAAGTAAACTCCAGGAGCTGGTGATGGACAGGGAAGCCTGGTGTGCTGCAGTCCATGGGGTCGCAAAGAGCTGGGCAGAACTGAGCGACTGAACTGAACTGAAGCATATACTGGAAATTTTATCTCATTTAATCCCACATTTAACCCTACAAGGCAGGCACTCTGCTCATCCCATTTCACAGATGAGTCTTAGAAAGGCTTTTCATGTATTCATGGTCCCAGAGAAATACGAAGCAGACCTTGAAATCCAACATAAGCTTCTTTACCTCAAATTTACCCTTTATGTAAACTACATTTTGGGTTTTGTGCCTCAAGGCCTGTCATTCCCTGTATTAGAAAAACCCTACTTACCAGCCTTATTCGAACTTTATCATGTATCTCTAGTTCCAGCAAACCCCTTCCAGGGAAATACTGTATCTCGGGCCCACTCTGGAACACGATTCTTTCCTTCTACAGGCTATGAACTGAGAGGAGCAACCCGAAACCACATGAAATGTTCTGCAATATTCCATTCAACTGAATTTCTTTCTTTATGTCAAAGTTCTTTTGTCTTGCTTTTGCATTTAGTTTTAAATTATTGAAATACATGTAAAGTGAATGACTCGCTGTTCTAAATTATAAAGATAAAAGGCATATTAATAGACTTTTTAAAAGAAGATTTGGGAGCTCGTGAAATGATTTCCATCCAGGGACTCCCAACCACATATTACAGAGCTGCTTATAACCAAGAATCTAAATTAGAAAGAAAATGAGCAAGTCTGAATAAGACTTTATCATTCTTAAAGGAATTAGTTAATATTTCAAATGTGTTCATTAAAGACACACAGTGCCACATGCCAGAGGCTTTAACTGCCCAAGCTTATTTTTAAAACCCTAATTATAGTAATAAAAATGAAAAAAAATGCACTCCATACATTATTTATAGAAAAAAAGGATATTCGAATGCTTATTTTTATGTATAATTCAATTCCTCTTATAAGAATTTGAATATCAAACTCACCTTATCCTTACCCATAATGATATTTTTTAACCAAAGTGCCCACAGTGATTCTTAAGAGCACTTATCTGATTTAACTGACATCACTTAATAGTAGTGATGTCTATCATGTAATTATTCGTGGGTGAGTGAGAAGCATCAAAATCTGAAAAAATAAACACAGGACCTCAGCCATTTGAATGAGGTATGAATTACGCCTTTATTTTTTTTTCTTCCTAAAATTCAGTTAACAACTTATCTTAATGTGTCTAGTTTTTCCCAGTATTAAAATTATTCACCAAAGTCAGTTTCCACATAAATTAAACTAGTTACATCTCCAGTCCCATTGTTCCTCTGGGGCTGCAAAATTTTCCTGCAAAGGGCAAGATGGTAAATATTTTAGGCCACAAGGACCATGGGGTCTCAGTGGGTCACACATCTTTTGCTGTTTATTGTTTTTTGCCTATTTGTTTGTATTATCCTTTAAAATATAAACAGCAGGTCTAGTTTGCAGGCTGTACGTAAATAGGACTTCAGTTACATCTGGCCCTCAGACTGCCCCAAGCTGTGATGGTTTCCTATAAGGCACCTGTTATAGAGGCATTTATTTTTTCTCTTAAGAAAAAAGAACTTGGATTTTTGCTGACTGATAAAACCACTACAATATTGTGAAGTAATTAGCCTCCAATTAAAATAAATAAATTTATATTAAAAAATAAAAATTTTAAAAAAGAAAAGGCTTTCAGCTTTTCAGAAAAAAAAACTTGGATTTTTTTCTGAGTGATAACTTCTATGAGACTTAATCTCCCATAAGCTAGTGGTACAACTGTGAACTAATTACTCGGTCTCTCTGGGTTTTCTTTTCTGATTTACCTATAAATGAGCAGATGACTTTCACGGGAGGGAGGAGACAGACAGATCCATGGGTCTTGGGGTAGGATGTGTGGTGATAGGAGAGAGGACAGCCCAGTAGGAAGTGGTGGGGCGGTTCCATGTGGTCAGAGCTTGGGAGCCACGGAAGCCGGAATCTCCAGATGGCATTTGTAGGCAGCGAGGGCAAACACACTGCCACCTGCGGTGGCTCCATCCACGTGACACCTATTGGAATCTGGACACCTGCACAGAGATGAATGAAGTATTCACCTCAGCACAGTTCCAAGTCTGACATTCAGCTGGAGACATGGGTTCGATCTCTGGGTCAGGAAGACCCCCTGGAGGAGGAAATGGCAACCCACTCCAGTATTCTTGACTGGGAAATCCCATAGACAGAGAAGACTGGCGGGCTACAGTCCACGGGTGGCAAAGATTCAGACAGAGCTGAGCTCATATTGCCCACCCCATGAGAGCAAGATAGAGGGAGTTGTTGGGAAAAGGAACAGAGACTTTATTCAGCAAGTCAGCCAATGGACAAGATGGTGACCCCCTGTCTGAAAGAATCATCTTGGCTGACTTAGAATTCAGGTTGTTTCAGAATTGAAAGAGACACGTGTACCCCAATGTTCATCGCAGCACTGTTTATAATAGCCAGGACATGGAAGCAACCTAGATGTCCATCAGCAGATGGATGGATAAGAAAGCTGTGATACATATACACAATGGAGTGTTACTCAGCCATTAAAAAGAATACATTTGCATTAGTTCTAATGAGGTAGATGAACCTGGAGCCGATTATAGAATAAGCCGATTATGAAGTAAGCCAGAAAGAAAAACACCAATACAGTATACTAATGCATATATATGGAATTTAAAGATGGTAACGATAACCCTGTATGCGAGGCAGCAAAAGAGACACAGATGTATAGAACAGTCTTTTGGACTCTGTGGGAGAGAGAGAGGGTAGGATGATTTGGGAGAATGGCATTGAAACATGTATGATATCATATAAGAAACGAATTGCCAGTCTAGGTTCGATGCAGGGTGCAGGATGCTTGGGGCTGGTGCACTGGGATGACCCGGAGGGATGGTGTGCGGAGGGAGGGGGGAGAGGGGTTCGGGATTGGGAACACGTGTGCACCCGTTGTGGATTCACGCTGCTGTGTGGCAAAACCAATACAATATAATAAAGTAAAAAATATATATAATAATAAATAAATAAATAGTAATTCAGGTTTCTTTTATATTAAAAGGGGTGAGGCTTACTGTCACGCATTACCTGGCGCTGGCCAGCCTCCAAAAGGAGGGGGGCAGGGCCTTTTTATTGCTTCTTTATTGCCTGCTTCCACAGGTGGGCCAGGTCTCCTGCGAGCTAAACAAAGGCATTTTTGCTTAAGGCTCATTACCTGGGTGTTTGTACAGACTCTGGGAGTTAGTGAAGGACAGGGAAGCCTGGCATGCTACAGTCCATGAGGTTACCAAGAGTCAGACACGACTGAGCAATTGAACAACATTACCTGGGAGGCAGGGTCCCCAGAGATGGGCTCCAGTATTCTTGACTGGGAAATCCCATAGACAGAGAAGACTGGCGGGCTACAGTCCACGGGTGGCAAAGATTCAGACAGAGCTGAGCTCATATTGCCCACCCCATGAGAGCAAGATAGAGGGAGTTGTTGGGAAAAGGAACAGAGACTTTATTCAGCAAGTCAGCCAATGGACAAGATGGTGACCCCCTGTCTGAAAGAATCATCTTGGCTGACTTAGAATTCAGGTTGTTTCAGAATTGAAAGAGACACGTGTACCCCAATGTTCATCGCAGCACTGTTTATAATAGCCAGGACATGGAAGCAACCTAGATGTCCATCAGCAGATGGATGGATAAGAAAGCTGTGATACATATACACAATGGAGTGTTACTCAGCCATTAAAAAGAATACATTTGCATTAGTTCTAATGAGGTAGATGAACCTGGAGCCGATTATAGAATAAGCCGATTATGAAGTAAGCCAGAAAGAAAAACACCAATACAGTATACTAATGCATATATATGGAATTTAAAGATGGTAACGATAACCCTGTATGCGAGGCAGCAAAAGAGACACAGATGTATAGAACAGTCTTTTGGACTCTGTGGGAGAGAGAGAGGGTAGGATGATTTGGGAGAATGGCATTGAAACATGTATGATATCATATAAGAAACGAATTGCCAGTCTAGGTTCGATGCAGGGTGCAGGATGCTTGGGGCTGGTGCACTGGGATGACCCGGAGGGATGGTGTGCGGAGGGAGGGGGGAGAGGGGTTCGGGATTGGGAACACGTGTGCACCCGTTGTGGATTCACGCTGCTGTGTGGCAAAACCAATACAATATAATAAAGTAAAAAATATATATAATAATAAATAAATAAATAGTAATTCAGGTTTCTTTTATATTAAAAGGGGTGAGGCTTACTGTCACGCATTACCTGGCGCTGGCCAGCCTCCAAAAGGAGGGGGGCAGGGCCTTTTTATTGCTTCTTTATTGCCTGCTTCCACAGGTGGGCCAGGTCTCCTGCGAGCTAAACAAAGGCATTTTTGCTTAAGGCTCATTACCTGGGTGTTTGTACAGACTCTGGGAGTTAGTGAAGGACAGGGAAGCCTGGCATGCTACAGTCCATGAGGTTACCAAGAGTCAGACACGACTGAGCAATTGAACAACATTACCTGGGAGGCAGGGTCCCCAGAGATGGGCCATTGCATAGAATTTCAGTTTAAAAGCAACATCCCTTTAGTGATGAACTTGAATGCAAAGGTTCTTCTGATGACACTAGCATCACCTGCGCCTGCAGTAAGGGGAGATCAGAAAGCCGGACATCCGTGGGGAGAGTTTCTTGGGAAAGACGTTCTGGATTTGACCCCAGCCCTGAGCAGAGACAGGAGCAGCACCTTCCCAGCTCGAAGGAGCAACAATCAGGTCTGTGGATTAAGAGATACTGAGTTCCACGTGGAGGGGCACATGCAGCTCAGGGTGGTCCAAGCAGCAGACGGGGGTCAAGAGAGTCGAGAGGAGGTTGGAGGGTGGGCAGGATGAAGTCAGGAAGGACTGCACGGGTCATGTGGAGCAGCCCATGCTGGACGCTGAGGGCGAAGGGATTCACTGAGGGCTTTTTAGTGGAGGCCTCCGGGTCAAATCCACATTTATGATAAATCACCCTTGCATCTGTTAGACTGGATGTGAGGGAACAGGCTAGAGGAGGAAGATTAATAGAAACTGATCCCTTATCCTGGGCAGGGGGTGATGAAGCCCAGGCTAATAGTCATAAAACGTCAGAATAGAGGAGGTGAATCTCAGCAGTGCTTATCAGGTAGAACTGTAAAGACTCAGGGGCTGATGGGAAGTACTGGGAGGGAAAGGGAGGGGCGGAGAAACGAGGAAACCGTGGACGATGCTTCCCACTTCACTCCGGTGGCAGAGAAAACCCAGGAATCACAGAGGCCAACCGAGATTAGGGACTCCAGGGCGGACACATGATGGTGCGGAAGGTCCAGGGAAGGATGGAACACCCTGGGAAAGGTGCCCTGTGGGCAGAGGTGAGCTAGAAGGAGGGTGGGCAGAAAGGAGGACCACCCAGGAAAGGAGTGAGGGGCGGGAAGAGAGCATGGTGTAAAAACTGACCACCTACAGACCCCCACCATCCCACCTGGCGGACACTCCTGTAGGCAGAAAGCACAAAGCCTAATAACCTTGCCAAGATGGAGTTCTGGGATCCTGACCAAAATGACCCTGGAACTCTGTTGCTCCTGTTCTTCATCTGCAGAACTGGGGCTTGGGTGGTTACTTGTAGTTATCTTACAAGTTCCTTCTCACCCAGCCTTTTCTCATTCTATAAAATGCACCGTCATTGGCTGGCATTTGCCCTGATGATAAGACCTCAAAGAGGCAGATATACTTCTGCGGTCCTCAGCTAAGTATATGCTCAGATTCAAAGAAACATCATATTCAAATACCCCAGTTCCATAGCAATGTCTTTTCTCACCTATGCAAATGTAATAAATGCAATGGTCTGCAAGTCACGTCTATACAGACAGGTATGTACACACATACATACGTATAACATAGGATCACACAGGCATTATGCAAGCTATGGTTTCACTCAGCAGACTGATTTTCCTGATTTCTTAAGTAGGAGGAAATGTTTCCATTTTTATTCATTCTCCCTCAAGAGCATTCATGCTCTGCAGCAGGTTTAGATTCAGTGGACCTTTCTCTTTATCTGAAGGAGTACTATTTACCCACATATTACATTAATGACCCACCCCAGTGGCTCCTGGAGCTGTTATCATCAAGCGTCCTCAGATCAGAAGAGGCAAATCTTTAAATTATTAATTGCTTGTGCAAAATAAACTAGCTATTGCAGATTAAAATATACTAACTACTATAAGCGCCGAAGAATTGATGCTTTTGCAAAATAAACTAGCTATTTCAGATTAAAATAAACTAAGCACTATAAGCGCTGAAGAATTGATGCTTTTGAACTGTGGTGTTGGAGAAGACTCTTAAAAGTCCGTTGGACTGCAAGGAGATCCAACCAGTCCATTCTGAAGGAGATCAGCCCTGGGATTTCTTTGGAAAAAATGATGCTAAAGCTGGAACTCCAGGACTTTGGCCACCTCATGAGAAGAGTTGGCTCATTATAAAAGACTCTGATGCTGGGAGGGACTGGGGGCAGGAGGAGAAGGGGACAACCAAGGATGAGATGGCTGGATGGCATCACGGACTTGATGAACTCGAGTCTGAGTGAACTCCGGGAGTTGGTGATGGACAGGGAGGCCTGGCGTGCTGCGATTCATGGGGTCACAAAGAGTCGGACACGACTAAGCAACTGAACTGAACTGAACTGAACTACTATATACAAAATAGATAACCTACAAGGACCTACTGTATAGCACAGGAAACTACAATTCAATATTTTGTAGTAACCTATGAGGGAAAAAGACTCTGAGAAGCAAAACATATATATGTATTCGGTTATAAGTTCCATATTTTTAGTTTGAGGTGCACCGCACAGTGATTCTGTGGGCATGCATACTATAGTGTACAGCACACACCATATAGGCACACACATATATAGTCATATTAAACTGCATCACTGTGGCTATACACCGGAAACTAACACAACACTGTCAAATTATAGTTTAAGAAACACTTCAACTATTTTACTGCGGACTAAAACCATTTCGTTCCCCCAAATTTGACAGGACACAGATAAGCTCAACCATACCATTAAAAAAACTGTACTGATTAAACGTATTTTTCCTTTAATAAATAAACATCACACTTGGAATGACTTTTTATAGCAAGTACTATATCTCTGGGGGCATATCAGTCTCTAAAGCAATAACATATCCTCTGGTTTCCCCAGAGTATATAGCCCATCAGCTATAACCTCATATGCACATCAGTTATAGCCCATCAGCTATAGCCTCATATGCACACACAGGTTCATCACACATGATTAGGAACCCTGGCAGTTAAGTAAGTGTCAAACATGCTTGTGTAATTTCAATAAACTAAACAGCATCACACAGACAAATAGATATGTTCACGAGGACCCTTAACCCAAGGATTAAAATCACCTTCAAAGCCTTTAGACCTACCGGGAGCAAACTGTAACCCACCCTGCCAGCTAGGCAGTAACCCCGTAAAGAGGCTGCTGGCCGGCCCAGGCCGGGGTGTGGCTCCCCTCCCTTCCTCCCAGTCCCGCGGTTTTCCTTTCAGGATCTCAGGGACTACCTTGGAGCCTCTTGCTCTGAATCACTAGGAAATTCAGCAGAGTCTGTAGGGGGTTCTTAAACAACGCCCCCTCCCCCTCCCTAAAAAGCAAACGTTCGAGACATTTTAACCTTCACCTGAGCAGAAATTCCAGCCACCCTTACGAGATCCCCAAAGAAAGCCCCCTCTCAGAGGACGAGCGCTTCCGGAGCTTTGGCACTTGGCAGGATAAAGACCGCCCGGCGCGCCCCCCTTCCTGCCCACCGACCGCTCAGGCCA